>ML104261.1:22001-73128 GCA_003697995.1 Taxidea taxus jeffersonii | reverse complement strand
GTTAGGTTTATTCCTAGGTATCTTATGGTTTTGGGTGTAATTGTAAATGGGATTGACTCCTTAATTTCTCTTTCTTCTATCTTGTTGTTGGTGTAAAGAAATGCAACTGATTTCTGTGCATTGATTTTATATCCTGACACTTTACTGAATTCCTGTATAAGCTCTAGCAGTTTTGGAGTGAAGCCTTTTGGGTTTTCCACATAGAGTATCATATCATCTGCAAAGAGTGATAGTTTGACTTCTTCTTTGCCGATTTGGATGCCTTTAATTTCTTTTTGTTGTCTGATTGCTGAGGCTAGGACTTCTAGTACTATGTTGAATAGTAGTGGTGATAACGGACATCCCTGCCGTGTTCCTGACCTTAACGGAAAAGCTCTCAGTTTTTCTCCATTGAGAATGATACTTGCCGTGGGTTTTTCATAGATGGCTTTGACAATACTGAGGTATGTGCCTTCTATCCCTACACTTTGAAGAATTTTGATTAGGAAGGGATGTTGTACTTTGTCAAATGCTTTTTCAGCATCTATTGAGGGTATCATATGGTTCTTGTTCTTTCTTTCGTTAATGTATTGTATCACATTGATTGATTTGCGGATGTTGAACCAACCCTGCTGCCCTGGAATAAATCCCACTTGGTCGTGGTGAATAATCCTTTTAATGTACTGTTGGATCCTATTGCCTAGTATTTTGGTGAGAATTTTCGCATCTGTGTTCATCAAGGATATTGGTCTGTAATTCTTTTTTGATGGGATCCTTGTCTGGTTTGGGGATCAAGGTGATGCTGGCCTCATAAAATGAGTTTGGAAGTTTTCCTTCCATTTCTATTTTTTGGAACAGTTTCAGGAGAATAGGAATTAATTCTTCTTTAAATGTTTGGTAGAATTCCCCTGGGAAGCCATCTGGCCCTGGGCTTTTGTTTGTTTGGAGATTTTTGATGACTGTTTCAATCTCCTTACTGGCTATGGGCCTATTCAGGTTTTCTATTTCTTCCTGGTTCGGTTTTGGCAGTTTATATGTCTCTAGGAAAGCATCCATTTCTTCCAGAGTGTCAAATTTGTTGGCATAGAGTTGTTCATAATATGTTCTTATGATTGTTTGTATTTCTTTGGTGTTGGTTGTGATCTCTCCTCTTTCATTCATGATTTTATTTGGGTCCTTTCTCTTTTCTTTTTGATAAGTCTGGCCAGGGGTTTATCAATCTTTTTCTTTCAAAGAACCAGCTCCTAGTTTCATTGATTTGTTCTATTGTTTTTTTGGTTTATATTTCACTGATTTCTGCTTTGATCTTTATTATTTCTCTTCTCCTGCTGGGTTTAGGCTTTCTTTGTTGTTCTTTCTCGAGCTCCTTTAGGTGTAGGGTTACGTTGTGTATTTGAGACCTTTCCTGTTTCTTGAGAAAGGCTTATATTACTATATATTTTCCTCTCAGAACTGCCTTTGCTGTGTCCCACAGATTTTGGACCATTGTGTTTTCATTATCATTTGTTTCCATGGTTTTTTTCAATTCTTCTTTAATTTCCTGGTTGACCCATTCATTCTTTAGAAGGATGCTGCTGAGTCTCCATGTATTTGTGCTCTTTCCAAATTTCCTCTTGTGATTGAGTTCTAGCTTCAGGGCATTGTGGTCTGAAAATATGCAGGGAATGATCCCAATCTTTTGATACCAGTTGAGACCTGATTTATGACCCAGGATGTGATCTATTCTGGAGAATGTTCCATGGGCACTAGAGAAGAATGTGTATTCTGTTGCTTTGGGGTGGAATGTTCTGAATATATCTGTGATGTCCATCTGCTCCAGTGTGTCATTTAAGTAAGACCTTTATTTCCTTGTTGATCTTTTGCTTGGATGATCTGTCCATTTCAGTGAGGGATGTGTTAAAGTCTCCTACTATTATTGTATTCTTGTCAATGTGTTTCTTTGATTTTGTTATTAATTGGTTTATATAGTTGGCTGCTCCCATGTTAGGGGCATAGATATTTAAAATTGTTAGATCTTCTTGTTGGACAGACCCTTAGAGTATGATATAGTGTCTTTCCTCATCTCTTATTATAGTCTTTGGCTTAAAATCTAATTGATCTGATATAAGGATTGCCACCCCAGCTTTCTTCTTCTGTCCATTAGCATGGTAAATTGTTTTCCACCCCCTCACTTTCAATCTGGAGGTGTGTTCAGGTCTAAAATGAGTTTCTTATAGGCAGCATATTGATGGGTTTTGGTTTTTTATCCATTCTGAAACCCTGTGTCTTTTGATTGGGGCATATGGCCCATTTACATTCAAGGTAACTATTGAGAGATATGAATTTAGTGCCATTGTATTGTCTGTAAGGTGATTGTTACTGTATATTGTCTCTGTTCCTTTCTGATAATACTTTTAGGGTCTCTCTTTGCTTAGAGGACCCCTTTCAATATTTCCTGTAGAGCTGGTTTGGTGTTTACAAATTCTTTCAGTTTTTGTTTGTCCTGGAAGCTTTTTATCTCTCCTTCTATTTTCAATGATAACCTAGCTGGATAAAGTATTCTTGGCTGCATGTTTTTCTCGTTTAGTGCTCTGAATATATCATGCCAGTTCTTTCTGGCCTGCCGGGTCTCTGTGGATAAGTCTGCTGCCAATCTAATATTTTTACCATTGTATGTTACAGGCTTCTTGTCCCAGGCTGCTTTCAGGATTTTCTCTTTGTCACTAAAACTTGTAAATTTTACTATTAGATGATGGGGTGTGGACCTATTCCTATTGATTTTGAGGGGTGTTCTCTGCACCTCCTGGATTTTGATGATTGTTCCCTTTGCTATATTAGGGAAATTCTCTACAATAATTCTGTCCAATATACCTTCTGCTCCTCTCTCTCTTTCTTCTTCTTCTGGAATCCCAATTATTGTAATGTTGTTTCATCTTATGGTATCACTTATCTCTCGAATTCTCCCCTCATGGTCCAGTAGTTGTTTGTCTCTCTTTTGCTCAGCTTCTTTATTCTCTGTCATTTGGTCTTCTATATCACTAGTTCTTTCTTCTGCCTCATTTATCCTAGCCATAAGAGCCTCCATTTTTTATTGCATCTCATTAATAGCTTTTTTAATTTCAACTTGATTAGATTTTAGTTCTTTTATTTCTCCAGAAAGGGCTTTTATTTCTCCCGACAGGGTTTCTCTAATATCTTCCATGTCTTTTCGAGCCCGGCTAGAACCTTGAGAATCGTCGTCCTGAATTCCAGATCTGACATATTACCAATGTCTGTATTTATTAAGTCCCTAGGCTTCGGTACTGCCTCCTGTTCTTTTTTTTGTGGTGAGTTTTTCTGCCTTGTCATTTTTTCCAGATAAGAATCCGCTGTTCTCCTTGTTAAGTGAACTTGGTCTTGGCTGGATTTCTTGTTGATCTTCTGGGGGAGAGGCCTGTTGTAGTGATTTTCAAGTGTCTCTGCCCCAGGTGGAATTGCACCGCCCTTACCAGGGGCTGGGCTCAGTATTGTAATCCTCTCAGGTTCGCTTTTGGGAGCTTTTGTTCCCTGAACGCTTTCCGTAGAGTTCCGGAAGACAGGAATGAAAATGGCGGCCTCCCAATCTCCGGCTAGGAGGAGCAGAGAGCTAGGGGTCCCAGTCTTCAGTGGGCCTTCAGAGAAAAGCGCTTAATCACTCCCATCTCCCCAGCCTCCAGCCGCACTTGGAGAAATCGTGCGTAATCAGTCCCGTTTCACTGGCTTCTGGGAGCGCTCCGAGCTCACCCAGCCTGTGACCAAGCATCTCTGTCTCTGACAGAGTCCCACCTGGAGTCTCTGAACCCTGTAGATCCCTGAGCTCTCCCAGGTCGGAGTCTCCCCAGATCTTGTGGGGACGCCTCGCACAGAGCACCGGCCCGTGTCACAGACCACGACTCTAGGAAACCCCGAGTTGAGACCTCACTCCTCAGCTCTGTCTCTGCAGCTGGCTTCCCCGCTCTAATACCTGTGAGCTCTGCGACACTGAGACACCCCCGATCCTTCTGTGACCCCGCGGGACCTGAGTCCATGCTGTCCCCGTGAGGTCTTCACCGCAGTTTAGTGTCTGGAGCAATGTCCCTCTGTGGAGCAGAGTTTTAAAAGTCCTGATTTTGTGCTCTGTTGTTCTGCTGCTTGCCGGGACCCAGCCCCTCCTTCCGGGGTCTATCTTCCAGTGCGGTTGGATTCACTTCTCCGCTGGTCCTACCTTTTAGAAAGTGGTCAATTTTCTGTTTCTAGAATTGTTGTTCTTCTTCTCTTCAATCTCCTGTTGGATTCATAGGTCTTTGGAATGGTTTGATAGGCTATCAAGCTGATCTCCTGCTCTGTCCATTCATTTATTTAGCAAACATTTGTTGAGTATATGCTTCATCTGCAAGGGCAGAGCGAGAGCCAGGCAGTGCCACAAGCCAGAAAGGCAAGCTAAATCTTTTGGAAAAAAAATCAAAGGTTAGACTTGCAGATAGATAAAATCCCGAGGCTTAATTCAGTGGTCATGAAGTAAAATTAAGCAAACTGTGTATGGATACAGATCTGTCCCATTAACCATTCCTGGTTTTATGATGTAATTCAACAAACTACAAAAGAATTGTGCCAGATTAAAAGCTCTGAGGATAATGTCTTGCAATATTGGAAGTGAACAACTGGGAAATACTGGAAATATTAAATCAGTAAAAACATCAATATAGTATTCCAGGTAATCGATATAAAATCAAAATCAAATTTTTAAATTCATTTTGAAAAGTAAAATTTTCTTTGTGGCATTTTCTAGTCTTTTAAAATTCTCATTTGAGAAAGAAGAGCCAAGTTTTCTTTGAAGTTTATTCAGTGAACTTGGAGGTTTATTGTTATGCTGATCTTTTGCACTCAAATAATTTTCAGTATTTGTCTAAACAAACACATTGTCTTCGCATGGATCCAACTGATTTGACAGCATAATCCTTCTCACCATAACAATCAAGCTAGAGCTTGATTTCACCACTTAAGTGAAAATTGGTTTTCTAATGGAAAAATGCATCATAATTGTGCCAATAAAATTTTTGAGCAAAGCCACTTAACAATGCAAGATGCAGCATCAAGTCTCCTTGTGGCAGAATACCTCTGCAAATTGCTTCCTAGGAAACCAACTGTTCCATCATTTTCTTATACTAGATCTTTTCTTATTACTCAATTTTACAAACTGGCTATTTAATTCAAGAACTAACAAAAATTGGTGCTTAATAATATAAATGGTAGTGTCAGTCATTTATTTTTAATCTTCCTTTTGAGAGCCTGTTTTTCTTTCTAATATGGGAAACACAATTACCTCTAGCTAAGTCAGAGATGTGGTAACTCAATGCCAAGGTCACTGGTATTTCCAAAGAGTACTCAGGGAAATATTTGTATGTTCTTTTTCTTTTAAACATTAACTCATTTGTTAGTCTCTACAGTGCAGTTATTTGACAGCTTGAACAGTAAATAAAAACTCTCCACAATCAGATATATTGCATTATATATTCTCCTAATCTCAAACCATATTAGAGATGCATATGTCCTTCTGTCCCAATTGTCACCAGAAATAATGAAGTTAAAAATATTTCATTAATCAACTAAGAATTTAAGTATTATTAAACAGTTTTGTAATAAGTTAAACTCTTTTCAGAAACAATAATCTAGATCAGCTCTGCAAAAGAAATATAATGTGAGCCATGGCTGAGGGCCACATATGTAATTTTAAATTCTTTAGTAGCTACTTTTAAACTGTGAAAAGAGACAATTGACGTGAATTTAATAAGGTATATTTAATCAGTATATATAAAATATTATCATTTCAGTGTGTATTCAATATAAAATGTAAAAAGGTATTTTACATTCTTTTTTTTCCTTCCCAAGTTAAGCTTTCAGAATCTAACATGTATTTTATATTCATAATTCACCTCAGTTTGAACTAGCCACAACTCAACAGTTTGATGGCCTCATGTGCCTGTGGCTATCATTATTGAACACCTGGCTCTCAAGGGTATATGGCAAAGAAGATCTATCTTAACAAAGACTCATAGACCTAGGACTACATATGAAAGATCAGAAATTGCTAATAAAATTCCATAAAGCTCAACAAATTCTAAAAGCCTAAACAATTAAGGGAAAATATTTTTTTTTCCTTTTAGGGAACTTCTATGACCCATGAGAGATGGCGCGACAATGAATGGGTTGACACACTCACATTGTGGCTTCCATGCTTGTTATTAACCCTAATTATATGGGTAGATACTAAAAGGAATTCTCCTAAATTATTTAATATTTGGGAGAAATATTATCTCTCAGCCACTTTTCTTTTACTTCACCTTGCTGGCTTATACTAAGCACTTGAGATTCCCTTTCACATTGCTTCTTTTGAACCCAAATTAAAGAATTAAGATCTGTGCTCACATATAGTACTATTTACACTTTTAAAATTTAAATTAAAAAATTAAGGTAATGGCCATTTAACATTCTAAAACCTGATAGGCAATTTTATATTTTACTGAGAAAAATGTCTGTCCACATTACCTGCCCTTTCTCTTCAACTTAAAGGATAAAATGACTTCCCAGCAGAGACAAAACAATCATTTCATGGCTTTGTGCATATATCGCTCAGTCTTTAAATTATGTCCCAAGGTTACTAATCATAATATAAGGATCAGGAATTAATCATTTATCCCATGGAGTGGGAGGGAGGATGGAGAATTATACACGGTAAGTAAAACATTTTTCCACATGAAAGGGATGCATTAAAATGCATTAAAAAGCCATTTTAAATTCTGGCCCTTTCAGTATCTCATTTCAGCATAAGCCAAAATGTATGATTATTTCCAAGTAATTTATTTGTGGTTGCTTTTGAAGTAGTCCGAATATTAGAAAAGTACAGGTAAGTAATAGCAAATAAACATTAAATTTCCAAGTTAAGCTGTTTTAGGCTAAATATCTACATCCCTCTTTCTATTAAGCCTTAAAATAGCTGTTGGTATTCTACTTTAAGGAACAGGCTGTTTGGCCTTTCCAAGGATGACACATTTTAGCAAAATGTCTTCAGGAGTGAGGAATCGAGAACACTGGTGGCTAAAAGAAGTGAATCCTTAGAATAAACTAAGTGATCCTTTTATGATTTAATTAAGGGTCAAATGAATTGTGTTTAAGGCAATATTGGCCATATAGAGTTGGGTGCTGCAAAACTAATGATATATCTTAGTAAACAGGACCATGAGGAAAGCCCTCACCTCAGCCCTGTGATGACACCTGAGTAACAAGGCATTCCAGGGCGTTTTATAAGCTGCCATGGAAAAATGCAATGAAACTGCTAGTGACGACCAAAATGAAAACTTCCTGAGACTAATGTCACATTAACCCAGAACAAGCACAGCAGCATAGCAACAAAGCTATTGAAGAAAAAAGAACAGTGAATGTTTTGACAACCCTTGTCTGGGTATTTGGGATTACCCACACAATAGCAGAGAAAACAATCGCCAGTTGAGTGATTTATAGAAGGTCTGAGCAGGGACTATGACTAAAAGAACATTCAATAATCCTTCTAAATTTCTAGCTGCATAAACTGTACAATAATCTAACAGAAAGCAAAAGAAAAGCCAAGGAAGGATAAAATGGAAGACTGTTATATTAAAATTTATCTAGAGATGGGAACTGATGGCTATAATCATTCCTGCTAGCAAATCTTAACTTGCCCCCTCGTGTCACTTTGCATCAGGATTATTTCTGCTCTTGTTATATATGAGAGCCTTAGGAGGAAAGTATCAGACTCCCTGGAACCTTTGTGCCACTAAGTAGACCCTGAGAGTCCAGGGATGTGGGTAAGAAAAGGATTAACAGCATGAACTGGCAGAAGGCAGGATGGAGAGACTGGTTATAGCTATAATCCTCTGGGGGAAATGTCAGTCAGTGTGTTTAAAATCTTAACGTACTTGCAAACCACCTGGAGATCTTTTTAGAACGCAGATTCTAATTTGGTAGGTCCAGGGGAAGCCTAGCGATTCTGCATTTATACCGCTCCCAGGTGATGTTGATTCTGCTCCCTTTGCATACCACGCTGGAAGAAACAAGGGTGGGATGGACTGTGAAGGCTGTTTTCCTTGCCTACCCATCATGCATACCCCTTTCTTGGCTCTCTTTCTTTTGAGGAACGTTCTCTTGGTGCTTGGGTATATTTGCAACCCGCTCACCCTGCACCGCTCGCTCCTGCGGAGGGGGAAGCCTTGCCAGGACCTACCAATCAGTTTCCTCATTCTCTAGATTCAGTGATTGCTTCTGAGCAGAATCTAGACGCCTCCAGGCAAATCCGAATCCTGGAGGAACCTAGACTAAAACTATGGGAAGAGAGGCAGTCTCTTTCACTAAGTGTTCTAACTTGAAAGACAGTTTCATCTGGTGGTGGCTGTTCTTATTCCGACGAACAAAAAACCTGAGAATGTAGCCCACCTGGATAAAGGTAGGATTAAGAGGTGGAGACAGAGATACCTAATCACATGGTTTTAATGTCTAGATCCCACTGGGTCTCCAACTTGTTAACTCGCTCAAGTTTTCAGTTACTCAGCAGATACAGCCCCTTTTCCAGCTTGGGTTAATTTGAGTCCGTTTTCTTGAGGAAGAAAGAATTGATCTTCCCTTCATGCATCTAATATTCTCCTACTCAAAGCTTCAGCTTTGACCTCTTGCCTTCCATCTCCCTCTAATTTCCAATACTAAAGATTTAAATGGGTAGCTGCCCTCCTCTCTCAGGTGTTGGGAACAATCCCCAACTCTATTTTGACCTTCAGCAGAATTCAGAGGACTTCTTGGCGATTCTTGTAGAATCACAGGTCCAAAACCACCCCCTCACTGCTCACTCATTTTTCAAAAAAATATACTTTCATTTCATTTAGTAATGAAATGACAGTAATGTGACATAATTGCAGAACTCCTAGAGGCATGTGTTAAATGAGCCAACTCTCCTCAGGTGAATGCTTCAGTACAAGCAGGTGAGCCTCCTTCCCTTTAAGGTTGGCTTGATGGCTGCCTCTGCCCTGGGCTCCAGGACGGTGAGTACAAGCACCCAGGGCTCTTTATCAGATGGCTGCGGTCTTTTGGGTTTCGGGCCGTGACCCCCTTTGATTCCCAAAGTTACATGTTTTCCGGGCTTATCTCTCAGGTGCAAGTCTTAAAAAAGTTGAGTTGTCCAATGTGGAGTTAGAACCCTTTGCTCCTCAGAGAGCAGTGCCTGGTTTCAAGGTTTCTCCTGGTTGGGGGTCATTGTGCCAGGGTGCGGTGTATGCTGAGATTGTGTTCTAGCCTCTTCTGCCGTCTTCAATGTGGTTTTCTTCCTGTTTGCCTAATGTGTAGTCTCATTCAGCCATCCTTAAGGGTTTTTTAAGAGGAAATTCTTTCGGGGGGTACCTGGGTGGCTCAGTGGGTTGAGCTTTTGACCCCTGATCTCAGGGTCTTTAATCTCAGAGTTATGAGTTCAAGCCCCAATAGAGGGGAAAAAAAAATTCATACAGGCCCGTGGGAGGAGGAGCGTTCAGGATTTTCCTTCTTTGTCACCTATCTCACAGCTGACTAGACACCCATCTTTTGTGTGGTGGGATCTTTCCATATTTACAGCCTTGTCTTTTCAGCGTATTTGACTTAGTATTGGCATGTAGGTCTCAGAGCTTTACAGCTGGTAACACTTTAGCAATTCTAATATATTAAATAAGCAAACAGACTTTAAACTTTCTGTGTTTATACATTTTCTGCTTCTTGATATACTTTCATTTCACTTATTTAATGCAGAAAAGAAGACACAGTAATCTAAGGTACAAGCAGAATTTTTCCAAACAAAACCCCAGATGTCGTGTGGAGATGGCATCATTGTAATTCAGCATTTATATTGCTTTTCATATTTATGAAATGCCACCATTCTTTTTACTCTCCATGAGTTAATGTCTGTTTTGTCAGATGAGGTACCAGTTCAGCAAGGTGTCTCTCTAAAAGCAAAGTAGTTTCAAAGCCAATTAGGCATTACGATGCTAATCTGATCATTATACATACTCCTGAGTTTTGAAAGTCTGATTTTTTTCCAAAAGCAGCTCAATGGCTTTTGTTTGTTTTGCTTTTAATAAATGCTAGTTTTTATCCTAGGTATCCTTTCACTGGAAGATAATTATTAATATTATAATGTCATTTTTTGGATTTAAAGTTCTCACATTTAAAAACTACAGATTCACCCTAAATCTACCACAGGGAAAAGATACTGGAAAACTCTAGTTTGATAGATTTTAATTCTCATTTTGGGAAGATGCTTTTCCGCAGTGGCTCTCAAGGTTAACAGGTTGCTTTTAAAATGTTTCCACGAAGAGACACAATTTAGAGAAGCATGGTCAAAACAACAGGAAACGGAGACTTTCAAATAAGGCCAGAATACCATCTAAACTTCTCTTCTGGCTTCTCATTGCCTCTGCTTTGCTAAGTGTTACTCATTTTCAGGACTTGTTTCTCTTAAACCTCTACTCTAATACATCTTTCCCCTTACCCAATACCCAGTACTTTCATGCCACTTCACTTTCTAGAACTCTCCACAGAGATGCTACATTGTAACTTTTTTGTTGTCTATTCCACAATCAACTCTGCTTTATTCTTAGAAGAAAAAAATGAGTTCCCTGTAGTTTTTTATCTCTAGAGCCTCAGTGAGGTTACTGCCATAAATATTTCTCCATTGCTCTGTTGCTGATGCCCAAAATTTTACCAGTAACGTGATTTTCTCTCTACTCATAATCCACTAAAAATTGAAATCCTTAAACAGAGAAAGCTGTAATTCTTTGTAGGTAGTCTTGTTTTTGTTGTTGTTTGGTTGGATTTTCCTCCCATGGGTGCTTAACACCTAGCACAGTGCCTGACATGCAGCAGGTCCTTAGTAATTTACAAAGGAATATAAGCTAGAATCTGTGTTTGGACTGGGTTCCTTTCGTGATGTCACCCAAGCAGCTCATGATTGGGTCCCGAGCTTCCTGAATGGGACAGTTTCTGGCGAGTCATTAATTTGCCAATTGCATCAATCAGTTTTCATTTCTTCTTTATGAAACAATCTAATGGGTAGCCATTGACCCTTAAATTTCCTTGTCACAGATGCTGAATCCTTCAGTCTCCTCACTGAAGTTAAAGCTGCTAAATCATCAATGTCTTTGACATCAAATTTAAATTGGCTGTTTCTAAATGTGTCCTCAAAGGAATACTGACCGTAAAATGAGGTGAAGAAAGAATACCCCTCCAATTTGCCCCCCGCAGATCATTGTCCAAATGCTGTTTTAGTCAAGCATAGAAAGTAAAAGCTAAGAACTCATGATTTAGTCACATTTAAGTAAAAGCTAGGACTGACCCAGATTCAAGTCACATCAGGAAAGAAATCAGGTTTTTAACTGAAAAAATCCATGATAATTGGATATAGGTAGCTGTCAAAAACTGTAGCAATTCTCTCTTTCAGGATCTGGATTGTGTCTCTGGCTCTTTTCAGTTGGTTCTTCCTCTATCAGCCAGATGCCTCTGCTTATTAATAGGTCTTGCTCCCTCACTCTGGATTCTTGCCTGTGACCCTTTCAACACTATTTGTAAATCAAGTAATCTCTCAATAGACCAGCTTCTGGACCCAAAACTGGCTGCCTCAGTCACTGAATATTGCCCAGTTCCAAATACTGAAGTCAGTAATCTGAACGGCTCTTCGTCTTTTTGCAAAAGATGATGTACACAGGTCATAAGTTACTAGCCAGTGGTATTTTGAGACACACACACACCTCTAGCTTAATCTCTGATAATGAATAATGGATAATGGATATGACAACTTAGGTCACAGGAGCCATGGTCAGAAATTTACCCCTAATCAGTATAGCTCAGTGCATGTGTAAACCATGAGCAGGAATGCCATAATTTTATATTTATTTGTAAGATGGGTATTTTTCCACATGACATGGGGAAAATAACTTCACATTTCAAGTGTACAGATCTTCAAAGTCTTAGCACTTGAGACCTGTTGGCTTTACAAAATGAAAGAGTTCTTTTTGGCTACCCTGCCTCTACTAAGGGAATGACCTCATCGTTACTATAGGTGTCTCAGTTTGAATAAATGTTGTTGAGGTCTGGTTCTCCTCTTAAAATTTTCTCTGGCGGAAAATCAGATGCAGTAATAAGGAAGAAGGAGAGAGCAATCAGCCTCGGTTTCAGTAGAAAACTTAAAGTCTGCATGCAATAGAAGGTGTACATATATGGTGAGTGAAAAAGATAATATCTGCCACATGGTGGTAGGCATTTCAGGACCCAGTGGTATATCTTTCTGTATTTAAAGGTGTTTTTTGTTTGTTTGTTTTGTTGTTTGTTTGTTTAGAGAGAGATTGTGTGAGTGGGGGCAAGGGTAGGTGAGAAGAGAGGCAGAGAAAGAGAGAGAGAGAAAACCTTAAACAGGCTTCCCTCTCAGTGCAGAGCCCAATGTGGGGCCCTGTGATCATGACCTAAGCCAAAATCAGGAGTCAGATCTTAGCCAACTGAACCACCCAGGCACCCCATCTTTCTATATTTAAGATTTGATCACAGTGAGGCAGAAATTCTGTAAAGTAATCCAATACCTACACAAGGCAGGAAAAAGCGCCATTTGTCCTCAGGCTACATATTTCTGAGGAAGTTAAAATTTAGATTTTTAATGATCTAGCTAAAAGATGCTATATTTACAATCATAATTTTGTGTAAAATGTGTAAATTTGTTTACATTTAAAGAACAACCAATTTTTATAATTCTGCTTGAAGGTCTTCATTATTAACATATTGGGAATCTAGTAAGTTCATAGCGTTTGAGACTTCTCTGCCTTGTCAGTTCAGGTTGCTCTAAGAAATTTCTATAGACTGGGGGTACTTAAAAGCACACATTTATTTCTAAAAGTCCCTATGGCTAGGGAAGTCCAAGACCAAGGTTCTAGCAGTGCCAATGTCTGGTGAAGGCCCATTTCCTGCTGTAAAGACAGCAGACTTCAAAGTGTGTCCTTAGATGGTGGAAAAAGAGCTAGCAAGTCCTCTGACCTCTTCTCATAAGGGCGTTGATGCCATTCATGGGGACTCCACTTTCATGATGTAATTACCTCTGAAAGACCCTACCCCCAAATACCATCACATTGGAATTAGTATTTTAACATAGAAATTGAGGGTTGGGACACAAACACTCAGTGCATTGTACTCTCAAATTCTGAGAATCTCTAAAATACCCTTCTTTTTTTTTTTTAAGATTTTATTTATTTGTTAGAGAGAGAGAGCACGCGAGCACAGGCAGACAGAGAGGCAGAGGGAGAAGCAGACTCCCTGCCAAGCAAGGAGCCCGATGTGGGACTCTATCCCAGGACGCTGGGATCATGACCTGAGCCGAAGGCAGCTGCTTAACCAACTGAGCCACCCAGGCGTCCCTCTAAAATACCCTTCTAAACCACTCTATTCAAATTCTTTGTATTATCAGGACTCATGTTCCTCCTCTTATTCCCTGCCTTTTTAAGTATGAAACTATCTCTGGCTCTACATAGGATTATCAAAGGAAATGTCTACTTTTTGGTCCAAGGTTAGAAGAGAAGTTCTGAGAGAGCCCAGAGGTTACAGCCATAGCAGCACTAATCAGAGGGAGGACCTGAACGGAGCTGATCTATAACCACTGGAGGCAGCTGCCCCTCTATTTGAAGAAATTTCCCCATAATTCTAACTCTTAGAACCCTAAAATCTCCATTACTTAGAGATTTTTGTCATCTTCTCAAATTCTTTCCAATGCCTTCTCAACATAATGACACATTCCCGGAATTTAAAAGCTTTTCCTCAAAAGCTTTTATCAAATAACTTATAAAGAAGGAACAAGTATTTACTATTTAGAATGTGATATACCAAATTAAAAATTATGTTTGGCTTTGACCTCTTTATGATTGATAGGATATAAACATTGACCTTACTTTTGTCTTCTGAGCTATCCATTTCCATGGGGAAAAAAGACAAAACAAAACCTCCAATAAAAAACATGATTTTACCACTGCTAAGATTGCCAATGCCATGTGAAGGTGGGACATTGCACCAGCCTCCCTTATTATTAATACATGTCATATCTATGATTTCCACAACTCTTTTGGAGAAGAGACACATGGTAATCCAGGAAGGTGTTTAATCATCAATCAATCAATCAGCAGATAGTGTTGCTCTCTGCTAGAATTTGACTTTTTCAGGTGATTTGCAACTGCTTATGGATTAAAAGATCACATTTTTTTTCTTATTAACATAAATTTAAGGGGCACTAGAGTAAAAGGTATAGGGAAGAAAATGTTAGTCACATGGGGACTTTGTTGAAAACTGCTTCTGACCCTTCAAAATGAGGATTGACACATTTCTCTTGTGGCTTTATTGCTTTATAATTTACCAATGTTGAATTCTTGTTGTTTAGCTTGATTTAATCTCACTGTGGGAATAAAAACAATGATTATTATATTTTTAATATATAATTTTTATGTACAACAATTAAAATTCATATTAAATAGGTGCACTCTCCCTTAAAAATAAGAATAATAATTGCAGATACGTTAATTACATTCATTTCATTGAAATCCACTAACAATGTCAAGAAGAATCTCTATATGCATGAAGATATTATTAAGCATTTAATATTATTCAAGATTTTGCTATATTCTGGCCTTTTCAGCTTTAATGGCCCTTTCCTGTCCTGATAGGAATGTATCCAATTGTACAGACACAGAATATGCTTCAGCTCATTAAGAGGAAGAAGCACTTACTCTAGCAAATTTTAATGTGCTTTATGCTCCTTTTGCAAGTGTAGCTAATTTTGTTCTTTATATGAGAGTTTTTTATTATTATAATTATTAGACTCTCTAGTTATACAAAATGGCATACTGTCCTTTTTTCTCTCTCTTTAAAAGTAATGAAAGTACTGGGCAATGGATTTTTCAGTACCTGTGTGTTGTATGTAAGAGTGGGGGTATTATTTTTATAACATCTTTAAGAAAATTATGAAATCTAAAATAGAATCCCCATTTCTAATATTCAAATATCCATTTCATAAAAATGGCCTTCCTGTGAACAGTATGTCATGCAGTAATTATGAGTCATCTGTTTATTTTTCCTTAATATTTGAGGCTGAATATTATCTTGAAATAAAGGCCCAAGAAAGAGTTGACTTTTTCCAAGTGTTACTTTGATATTTATGATTTTAAATTATTTTCAAGTATTAGTTGAAATTATTACTTACAACTGGGAAAATAGAAGTAGCATTTAAGTTTGCTCACAAATAGGATTTCAGTAGCTAGAAATAAGGAAGAAAGTGGACCAGTTTAGGAAAAAGCTCTGCTGGTAATAAGAATTCCTGTGCCATGCTAAGGCACTGTACTGTTTGCCTTTTTTTTAAGACGCTGTGTTAAATTTCATCTCAAGATAACCTTATCTGTGTATTGCATACACAGTGACCAGTGCAAGATATGTTTAAACAACTACCCCAGACAAATTATCAACTATTTGAATTAAAAGTGATAGAAAGTTAGATTTAGTCTAGGTCTTCCTAATATTGGAGATGATGCAATTTCACATATACGTATCTTTTCCCAATGGGATATAGAGATCACCCCTTGTAACGTGATCTGTGATGATAGAAAAAAAAATTTTTTTAATTAAAATAATAATTTTTAGTTATTTTCTGCTTAAAGAAGTGGTTATTGATCTCCCAAAAGTGTGAAAAAGATTCACCTTTAAAATCTTTTAAAATAGAAAATGGAAAACATCATATAAATTCTTATATATGAATAGTACATTGTAATACATTGTATATATGGAATTTTCTTCATAATTTTCATAACTTTGCTCAAGAGAAGTACTGAAAGGAAATGTTTATTCCCATAAAAATAAAATAAAAGAAAGAAAGGTAGTGAAACCCATAACAATCTTCAACATAATGCAAACTAATGTCATCAGAATATTGCACTATTTGGAGGCCCTGTAGAAAACTCAACACTTTATATTCTCCTGATATGATCTATGAATACTCAGACTAACCTTTTTGACTCCTGCCTGCAATAGTTCCTGCTGCTGAAGGCTTATAACAAAATAAGACAGCTTAAAGACAGCTCAGCCACGTGCTCTTCCTACACCTAATAGAGGAACACAGGATGCTCCATTGTGGCACCATGTTCTGTCTATAGTAGCAGACTTCTCCACCCATGCTTCTACATTCATAATTAAGCAAACAAAAGGGAATCACCAGTGTCTTTATTCAACCAGTCCATATTCAAGTACGACAGTAAACTCTGGAGGGCATATCAGGCTCTTCGAGGAACTTTCCATGTTGCAATCTAACAAACTTGGCAGTCATTTTATTTGTTCTTCTGAGGATTCCACCCCCCCCACTGCCCCTGCCTTTTTGGTAAACATGGTAACTTCAGTTAAAGTTCTAACCTGTATATTCTAATACCTGGATCACCTATGGGTCTTTTTCAGTTGTCTGTATTTTCTCTTGGAAAATACCATCTGAAATCTGTAAATTTTAAAAAAAAAACAACAATTGATAGAAAAGTTATTTGTTCTAATTAATAGGCATTCCAAGAGTCAGCATAATAAAATCTTAAGCCAAGGGGAAAAAATAAGCTTTGTACATGTATCACTAAACTCTATATAGATACCTATATAAATATATAGATATATAGAGACAGCGATTAAGATTTTCAAGAAAAGCATGTTATTTTTTAAAAAGTAAAATCTTAAAAAGAGAAATAAATGTAGTTATTGACAATAGCATTTTAGTATAGTAAAATAATGAGTGACATATTTCTACTATTACAAATGGTCTTTTTAATCTAGTAAATTATTCTAAAGATGTTTTTGCAGTAAAAGAGGAAAATCTAGATTTGTTCTCTAATTTCTGAAACATGAGTATTTTGTTTGTTTGTTTTTGCATAATGTTGCCCTAGTTGAAGTACATGCCTTTCCAATAATATCATGGATATAAAGAGCTTCGATAACAAATGTGAAGGCAGGATTTAAGCCTCTTTAGCAAGAAAATGGACTTTGGTATATAATATGGAAATATTTCTTATTCTTGTACCTTGTATTAACCAGGACTTATTATTATTTGCTGGTTCACCTGTGCTAAAAATTAGCATTCATAATACAAATTGTTATCAGTCTATGAAGTTGTAACTTAGTTCAACCTTACATTATATTTATTTATCAATAAAGCATATAGGTGTGATATTTTCACAGTAATCAAGCACTGGGCCAGGGTTAATTCTACATGAATACTCAGCATATTTACACCAAGAGAAGTTCAATTACATTATTGTTCCACTACTTCAGACAACCTGTTTTTATTTTAAAACTTTGATCATTTCACGTTGGTCTTAGAACGACCCTTTAATTAAGGTTCAGTATATTTCTTCACCACTTTCATTATCTCTTTTTTAAAAAGCTACTCCAGGGTCACCTGGGTGGCTCAGTGGGTTAAAGCCTCTGCCTTTGGCTCAGGTCATGATCTCAGAGTCCTGGGATCAAGCCCCACATTGGACTCTCTGCTCAGCGGGGAGCCTGCTTCCTCCTCTCTCTCTGCCTGTCTCTCTGCCTACTTGTGATCTCTGTCGGTCAAATAAATAAAATCTTTTAAAAAATAAAAAATAAAACTCTACTCCAAAGTCAACAATTCAGGGTGGAACCCACTTGGATTTTACCAAACCAAATAGGCCATGCAGAGATTAATGTAAGTTCTCCTACCCTGTGTTCTAAACATGAACTCATTGGATAAGTTGTTAATAAAAGAGAACTAGGGGAGAAAAAAGGAGTCTGAGGAATGAAGGTAACTGCAAATATTTTAAAAGTCTTACTCAGAAACATATGATTCAGATACTCATTCCAAAGACTGCAAGGCTCTTAAGGCAGAGAAGCCAAGATCTTTTTCATTATTAACCAGTGCCTAGCATGGTATCTCATATATATTAGAAAGCTAAAAATAATGTATTCAATAGCTTTTGGTGTTTATAAAACTAAACCTACAACCCTGTAGGATACCACATCCTGAAAATATTCAGTGATCTGCCAGTGAGTCTGAGTTTGTTTTGTTTTCTTCTCAGGGCTTCCAATTCCATTATTTTTCTGTGTAATCCCTTCTCGTTCTGTAAACTCTAAAATGTCGGCATCAGTACTCAGAGTAGTTATTATGTATTCATTCAAACTACAGGTGTTTATGAAGTTTCTGCTAAGACCTAGGCACTGTGTTACATGCTGGCTATAAGATGGTGAACAAATCAAACACACATTCTTCTCCTGGAGGTCCCAGTCTATTTAATAGTCAAATTCGATAAAATAGAATAATGCCATAGTGGGAAAAATATTAGGTGCACCCTAAATAGGAAAGTACCTTAAAAGGTTGTGGTAGGTCAGAAAAAGCATCAAGGAGAAAACAGTATCTACTATGAGAAATGAAGTAGTAGAAGCTGGTCAAATTAAAATTTGGTAAATGAATATTCTAGGAAGAAGGTGCTGGATTGAAGAGAAATATCTCAGCTGAATGAAAACTTTGTTTTTGATGGGAAAATGGGAAGAAATTCTCCTTCTAAAGCAAACACTAGAGAGAGACCAGGGAATACTTCGCATAGGGTAAGGAAGGAAAAATTTGGAAAAAAAAAAAAAAAGACTAGATTATTAAGGGCCAAGTAAGTTTCCACATAGGTGCTTTTATGCCACTTTCTTTGATGTTACAAATCAATTTCATCTACTTTGTGTTGCTCCAGGCTTTTGTCTTATTGGATTTGCAATTGATTTCTCTTATTTATCTTGATGACTTGAGATCGGATAAATCTGAAGTTATTTCTATGTCTACTAAAATTCAAAATATTCTTTAGATTCTTGTTTACTTTTGTAGAATCTTCTTTGATTGGGATATGAAACTATATAGATGATGGCCAGAGAAATCTCAGAAAAAAAAAACTTGAATTTTCAAGGTATTGTTGGAAATAAACCATACATAATCTGGGGAATCTGAATCTATGAAGTATATTTTATATACTTCAATGATTATAATTTGAATTTGAGAACCAAGTGGTAGGATAAATTATTTATTAAGCAAATGAAGTACTGCTGGTCTCAGAATCCTGAGAGATCACAAAGATCAAACAAATTTAGTAATAGATCAAACAAATTTCCTAATTCACTAAAGTCTGTGTACACTTCATACTTTACATACTGTAACAGATAGGATGCCCCTCAGCTATAGGCAGGAAAAAGCTTAAAGCAAATACATTTAATTAAAATTTTTATTTCTATACTGAGGAAACCTGAGATAGTAAAACATTATAAATGGTTATATCAAAAGTTTAAAAAAATTACCTAGAACCTTGGCTATTCTCTTTTTTCTCTCTGCCATCTTCGTGAATTGGTCTTGTCCTCTTCCCAACTACCCCGTTATCACAAGATGGGAGAAGCAGTTCCATTTGTCACAGAAAAATATAATAATGTCCACCAGGAGGTGGCAGGGGAAAGAATGTGGTCTATTCCAATTAAATCTTTAAAAATTTAAAGAAACCTTGCCATGCAACGTCAGAGCTGACATTCCGTCATATCCTATTGAACAGAACTGTATCACATTCTAAATTAATCACCTATGAGAGGTATGGGATTTCTATGATTAGTTTTCATTAAAGTATATTTACCTCTACATTTTGGACAGGGTTACTGTCCTTTTGGGCTAGATAATTGAACAAAACCAGATTCTGATTTCGTTGTTAAGGAAGAAGTAAAGAAATGTCTGGCAAGTAGAAATAGAAATCTAAGTACTGTCCTATACAGTTACTCCCACATAATTGGTGAAATAAGCCCCAAAATGTAGCTCCAATTAAATTACTATTTACATCATGGGTTCTTTTCATTTTACATTTTATTAATGCTTTGACATCATATAGAGGTATCTCCAATAAATAATTATGTATTTATCAAATTATCAACATTACTAGTTTGATCCTTGAACTTAGTTATCATTAATACAAATGCACAGTTTGCAGATACATGTAATGGAATAGATAATGTGCTTTGAGAGGATCTGTTTACAAGTACACATTTGGGAATTGCTTAATAAGGGAAGAAAATATTTAACTTAAAGCCGATTGTGAGGCTAAAGGATAATCATAAAGTGCCAAGCTCAAAACCCAGCACTTGTTGCATACTCAGTTAATGGCAGGCAAATGGATTCACCATAAATGGCATAAAGGTGGACACCTGTTTTGTTTATTCCAAAAGTATTTTAATGCTCACCTACTTAAGGATATATGGTAAATATAGTTCACGTCTCTTTAAATTTTCTTAGAGATCTAAAACAAACCGTTTTCTTTCATTAATGCTTTGTAGTTTTCACTGCGCAAATGCTTCACCCCCTTGGATAAGTTCATTTCTAAGTATTTTTTGATGTTCTTATAAATGGGACTGTTTTCTTACTTTGCTTTTTGTATAGTTCATTGTTAGTGTATAGAAATGCAAGTGATTCTTGTATGTTGACTTTGTATCCTATAACTTGACCAAACAGTTAATTTGTGCCAACATCTTTTGTTAAATTTTTAGACTTTTCTACACATATGATCATGTAATCTGCAGACAGAGATAATTTTACTTCTCTATTTCTGACCTGAATGCCTTTTGTTTCTTTCTCTTGACTAATAGTTCTGGCCAGGACTTCTGGTACTCTAATGAAAAAGTGGTAAAAATGGGCATCCATGCCTTGTTTCTGATCTTAGGAAAAGCTTTGAGTTTTTCCCCATTGATGTTAGCTGTCATTTTTTTCATAGATGGCCTTTATTGTAGTGAGGCAAATCCCTTCTCTACCAGATGCTTCTCAAATTGGACTGGGAGACACACATTAACTTTGTATTCAACATCAATGTTTGCCAGATAATTTGATTCCAATGAAACTGACAGCTGGTTCTTTACTTACAAGAAAGGTAACAGCTGTGATACCACTGGAATCAATAATTTCCATAGAAGATGGCTAGGATGCCAATCTACAATTTGATGATTTGTGTGAAAAGAGTACATTTGTTTTCCTCAGTCTTTCAAATGGACAGTTTATAAAAACTGGCCTCATATTGATGTTGTTGCCTGGATAGCCATAAGCCCATACGTAAGTGGCAGAAAGCCCAGGCTTTCAGGGTTAAATATTCATTTCTCTAATTAATAATGGACTCTTCTTCCACTTATATAAACTCTTTAATCCACTATTTAGCTATGTTTTCCCCAGGGTTGTCTGGCTGTTCATGTACTTATAATGAAGAAACTGCCCTTTAAACTTTTCATAATGGAGTGCAGTGCAATTGTGAGTGAATACACAACAATAACCATTCATCAGTAATGCCAAACAGACTCATTGTGGTAATCAGAACATCAGTGGGCTATCTTTCACGGTGACCTCCTGTGGTTAACATCAGCATAGAATGTCTGTTTCTATACAGCCTTTGTGGAAACCAATTAAGTTGCTGTTTTCTTTTTTTTCAATGACCAGAGCAATCTAGATTTACATGAACTATCACTTTTTAAAACCAAAAGATCCTGAAAATATGGTGAAATTTAATATTAAAAATTCTAGTGCTTAATCTTCTCACTCTACCTATAATAGCAATTTTTCTAGGCATCTCTGAAGCAAAAGAATAACCAGAGTTTGACTAGTTCTACTTTAAGATTTTGCCACAAAATTTCCCATCTTAAGTAGGAATTCTGTGGTTCACTTACAACTGACAAATAGAAGTGCATATAATGTTTCTTGGAAATATCAAACTATGTTTTAATGTACTTAATACAAAAAATATTAAGAGCAATACATTTCAAGGGAAATACTCTGAATTTAACTGTAATACCCTCTAACCAGTCAAGGTCAAAGCCAAGAGCAGTGGTTGCAACATATGGTCCCCAGTCCAACACTATTAACATATTCTAGCAGCTTGTTAGACGTGCAAATTTTCAGGCCCTACTTCAGGATTAGTGAATAAGAAACATGCATATTGATGTCCAATGATCTGTGTTGACACATGACTAACTCTCCCATTAGCAATTGTTGTGACCTTGAGCAAAATAAGGCAGTGATTGCAAAAATGGGCCCAAATGTGAAATTACATGTTTTGCATTCTGTTGTACCATGTATTGCAACTCTTGGATGAATTGTTTTCTGTTACTTCACTTATCAGTAAAATGAAAATAATAATAGAATACTGTAATTGTTTTTGGTTTTTTTTTTTAAGATTTAACTTACTTACTTGACAGAGATTACAAGTAGGCAGAGAGGCAGGCAGGGAGAGAGAGAGGGGGAAGCAGGCTCTTCACTGAGCAGAGAGCCTGACGCGGGGCTCGATCCCAGGACCCTGGGATCATGACCTGAGCCAAAGGCAGAGGCTTTAACCCACTGAGCCACCCAGGCACCCCAGAATACTGTAATTGTTTTAAGATTCAAATGTGATAATATATAAAGAACTTAGTGTCTGCAGCACGTAGTAAGTGCTTAAAAAAGTTTTCCCGATCAGTATGCTGTGGTAGCAAGCATCTTTCAAATCTTTGAATGAATTATTATTGCCAAATAACACAAAAAGCTCAAAAGCCAGTAGGTCACCTGGATCGTTCTACAGGGGTATCCATTCTCAGATGGGATCATTCATGCATCAGTGGTCAGCTGTGGGTCTTCAGGTGGTAGCTTTGACACACATGTCTTGGCTCTCACACATTCCTGCCATCTCAACTGGGATGGTTCGTCTCTGCTCCCTATGGTCTCGTTCTCCAGCAAACTAGCCCCTGCTGGTTGACAAGAGAGCTGTCAGAGTTCCAAGAAAGGGAGAAAGCATAGATGGCCTCTTGAGGTCTGGTCTCAGATTAGTCATTATTTCCACCACAGGTTATTGCCCAAAGCAAGTTACAAGAAAGCCTAGATTCAAGGAGTGGAAAAATAGACCCCACATTTCATGTGAGAGGCTATGTGAGCATATTCCTAAGGGGCAAATACATGGAACAATGTGAATTGTGTCAATATTTGTAATCTACTGCAAGCTTCTTTCTCCTTCATACGGCAAGCACGGCCATTTTCACTTGATAACTCTGTTCAGCATGAAACTCACTCTTGGGCTCAGGCTGATAGGAAAACCTGGATCATTTGCTGTGGAAGAAGAAAACTGGACAAGATTTTCCATGACTTTAAATGTACTAGCCGAGGAGGGACACACATCACTTCTATTCACAATTAATTGCTCAGATCTATTTACAGGGCTGGCTACCTAAGTTGTGGGGATCAATGAAAAGTTAAAGTGTGGTATCTCTCTCTTTTTTTTTTAAGATTTTATTTATTTATTTGACAGAGATCACAAGCAGGCAAAGAGGCAGGCAGAGAGAGAGGAGGAAGCAGGCTCCCTGCTGAGCAGAGAGCCCAATGTAGGGCTGGATTCTAGGACCCTGAAATCATGACCTGAGCCAAAGGCAGAGGCTTTAACCCACTGAGCCACCCAGGCGCCCCTGGTATCTCTTATTTAAAAAAAAAAAAATGAAGACTTTAACGATGGGGACAATAGAAAATTAAATCAAACATGGGAAAACTCCAGTCAGAACCCTGTGTGCCTGAACAGATCCCACGCTCACAGATCAGCTCTAATTAGTTCACAAGCTTCTATCCAACAGAAGGTAGGGGAGAAAGTAAAAGCCACCCATAAGCTCCAAGGGCAAAGAATTAAAAATGTCAGAAGAACAACACCCAACAATTCTCACTATTTTTTTTTTCCTTTAGGTGTTATTTTTGGGGCAAGTCATGTAAAGTTAGGTTTGTTTTAAAAACCCTGCCACCACTTAATCAGCATACTCAGTAGTGTGGTACCTCAGTCACTCTGAGAAGCCTAGTGCCATTATCCTTACCTGAGTTACCCAAAATTCCTTTATAAAACATACTACTGAAGCCTGACTTGACTGCTATTTCACTCAGTAGTTATATTTTACTAACTTCATCTGTGAAAAATCCCCAGACATCTTTATTCATACCAAACTGTTAATAATGATTCAAGGTATTCAGCATTCACTGTATAATTGCATACTTAAGTTAAAATGTGAGATCCATTCTTAATACCTTGGAATAAATAACCTAATAATGGACATTTGAACATAGATAATGGGCTTGTGGGGTAATTTTTTTTTTAAGATTTTATTTATTTATTTCATAGAGAGAGAGAGAGAGAGAGATCATAAGTAGGCAGAAAGGTAGGCAGAGAGAGAGGGGGAAGCAGTCTCCACAACTGAGCAGAGAGCCCGATGTGGAGCTTCATCCCAGGACCCTGGGATCATGACCTGAGCTGAAGGCAGAGGCTTAACCCACTGAGCCACCCAGGCGTCCCTAATTTTCTTTTCAACAGATGAATTCCTAATGTCCTCTTAAATCACACTGGATAGAAGCAATGCCAGCCAATGTGGAAGGGTGCACAAACAGTATATCCCTGTTTCTCCAAATACCAAACTCACCTTCAATTTGTGTGGTGCTATGTTTATTTACTAGGATGAATAAATGATGCAAGAGAAATTTAGGACCAACTGAAAGCAAAAAAGAAAAAAAAAGCCAATACCTGATTTACCAAACTGTCTGCTTTCTTGCTCTGATAAAGGAAGGTCATATGCACATAGGATGACACTCTGAGATGTTAACTGTCTGATCAGCATGAGTACCTGTATGACCGCCTGAAACAAAGCTCCCTAAAAATCTACATTGTTCTTGTAGTATGTAGTATACCTTTCATTTTACTAAGCCGCACATTTGGGGATTGCTTGAGGCAGAATAGCCTGTTCTGATTAACCCCTGACATACATGGTTGGTCGGCTCATAGATTCTTTTTCCATCTGTCAAAGGTATTTTTGTAGCAGACTCAATACTTACATTTAAGTGTAATAACACTGGGCATGGAATAAAGTGAAATCCTAAACTTTCATAGGTTAAGAAGAGGATAATTAATGCTAAGTAGATACCTAAAACCCCCAAATTGTGGTATTTTGTCAAATCTACATCACTATTTAAACTCTTATAAAGAAAAAAAGTGTGCTGCTACTCAAAGTGTTAAATGCTCTCAATGATAAGGTGTTTCTTGATTTATGGGGAAAAAAATCATGTTAGCATTGCCAAAATATGGTAATATCAAGTATCCATGACTTTTTGAACTTCCTGCTTAAGAGAGAAAGAAGTCCTCTTGATTACCACTGACCAATTTTTGCTTTTGTAGGGAAAATTTATGGGCAGAAATTTTATGAAGAACCGTAAAAATGGCTGGAAGGTCTTTACTATTACTCTCATTGAGAGTTGAGTCTATTTCCCCTCTTCTAGAATCTGGGTTTGTCATCAATATAATGTGGCAGAAATATCACTGTGTAACTTTGAAGTCCGGCTGCAATAGCTCAGAAGCTTCCACCTTTAATTTTTGGAAGCTTCCATTTTTGGAATTGACACATGTAGTGAGAACTGCAAGTCATGTGGAAAGTCCACCTGGAGGAGAACCAAAGCATACCGACTGACAACCTAAACTGAAATCTCAGAGCAGAATCAGCATCAGCTTTGTAAGTGGGTCTCATTGAAAATCCCCACTCACTAGAGCTTGCAGATGACTGTGGCTCAAGGAAACAGAAGGACATAGAGCAGATGCCCCACCCAGCTGAGCCTAGGCAACCCACAGAATAATGAGAGATAAGAAATGGTGGTTTTTGTGATAGCTTTGAGCCATCAAATTTTGTGTAGTAAGGTGATTTTATTTAATTTAAATAAAATTTGCTTTAAAATTAATTGATAGTTTTTTAAAATGCATTAAATTAATTCATTTAATTAGTTAAGTGAATTTAGTTAATAAATGAATTAAATAAAATTGAAAGTTCAGGTTTTCAGATGTTATTCATATTTTAGTAGACAATTGTAGAGCCTTCTGTATCCCAACAGCAAAATGCACATCCTTTTCAAATGGAATATTTACCAAGATAGACTATTCTTAGCAGAAAAAAATGGAAAAACCTCAACAAACTTAAAAGAATTCAAGTTATATAAATTACATTTTCTGACCACAGTGGAATCAAACCAGAATTTAGAAACAGAAACATGTCTGGAATAGTGCCACATAATTTGGAAATTAAGATGTACAAACACAGTCTAAATAACTCATGGATGAAAGAATAAATCAGAGACAAATATGAAATATTCTGACCTGAATAAAAAATAAAACACATAATATCAAAATTTGTGGGATGCAGATAAACGGCGCTTACAGAAAAATTTATAGCATAAAAAAAAAAGAAAGACCTTGAATCAATGATCTATACTTTCTTAAGAAACTTGAAAAATGAGAATAATTTTTAAAATACTATAAGTAACTTTATGCCCATGAATTCCACCATTCATGAGGACAGTTCACTCAAGGGGAATAGACAACCTGGGGAGACCTATACCTCTTAAGCATCTCCAATTCATATGTAAAACCATTTAACAAAGAAAGCTTTAAATCCAGAAGACTTCAATGGCAAACTCTATCAACCTTTGAAGGAAGAAGTATTAACATTCTGAAAAAACTCAAATGGAAAATAAAAAAGGCCAGCTTTACACTGACACCAAAATAACACACACAAAAAACTTATAAAACTACAGAGCAGTATCCCCAATGAAAATAGAGGCAAAGATCCTCAATAATATATTAGAAAATAAAAGCCAGCAATTTTTAAAATGGATAATTTCTCATGCCTGTATAGGTACTATTATAGATGTACAAGGGTAGTTTAATTAGAAAAGCAGTCAGTTTAATTTACCACTTTAATAGATGGAAAGAGAAAAATCACAGTGATGAAGTTCTAGAATATACGTCAGGTTTGGTGGGGGTGAGGTCCAGAGCCTATGACCAAGAAAGACTTCTTGAGACATCTTTGGTGCAAAATGGTGGTTTATTAAGGCACGGGGACAAGACCCGTGGGCAGGAAGAGCTGCTGCTCCAGGGTTGTGAAGGGTGGCAAGTTATGTATATGGGGTGGGAGAAGGAAAAGGGAGGTTTCTATAGAACTTTCATATGCTAAAGAGGACCTACAAGATACCAGATACCAGAGGCCTTGTGTGTAGTCAAGGTCGTTTTGCCCTCTAGCAAGGTATTAACGTTAGATGGGTGGGAGATTCCTAAAGAAAGTCACAAATGTCCTACCCAGGAGTTGTGGTGGGAGGGAGGTTGCAAGGTGTCAGCCTTTTGCTTTGTCCTCAGCCAGCCTTCTGTTCCCTCATCAACAGGATCCATGTGTCTCATTCTCCTTGGACCAGTAGGTAACTGAGACATAATGGAAAGGAATACACATGACCAAGTGTGACTGCAGAGCACACTTCAAACTTCCATTCACATCACAATTGCAAATAACCCATGGTCAATGCAAATTCCTTGGCCAAACTCAACATCAGTCAGATGGGAAAGTGTACTCCACTCACCTGGAGGCAGGGTGCATGGGGTATAAATATTTCCTGAGCAACAATCCAAACTATATAACTTACTAAATAGCCCCTTATAAAACAATATCTTAGGCAGATATATATCAAACAGGATATATATCTAGCAATATAATAGAAAAGAAGGAGGGGGGTCACTATCACTAAATGACCTCTCCCCTTTGTGTTTAACCAGATCCATATCATTGGTAAAAATAAATAACAGGTGCAGAACAGGTACTGAAGAAATTCTTTATGTGTTAGGTGAATTAGACGAGCACTCTTTCATCCTTTTTGGCCACTTCCTAACCCAGACTAACCTGAGCAAGTTGTTTTTTCATTCTGAACCTCAATTTTTGTCATTTGCAAAATAATTGTAATTTTTAAAATATTTTTTATTGTAAGGATTGACTATTATATATAGGTCCAATACCATGCCTGTAAGGTATTCCTACAGATGGTAACTACTATAAAATACCAAAATGCATTATGTAAATGATATGCTGAATAGTAGTTAGGTCTCTACACTCAAAAAAAAATGAAGTATGAAGGCAATTAACCTGATAACTTTTTTCAATCTTTTATTTTTAAATCCCAAGTAAGTCTCAGCAAAGCAGGGTGTTGTGTTAGGTCTCATGAGGGGGACTTAATTGTTTTTCATTTTTATATTTCATCTGTAGCTAAAGTCATTTGACTGAACGCTTGTCCTCAGAAAACAAACATACTCATCTTTAAACTTAAAACACTGAAGGCAGTATTTTTTACTTTCTTACTATGTATTACATGCCCTTTACATTCCAGTGTGAGACTTAATTGAAAAAAAAAATAGGCTATATTCTGTCATCACTGTAACTATGTCTCCATAATTCAATGTCTGCAACAATTTCTTATTTTTTATTCTTTTCTGGGTTTTTTTCTCTTTTATCTCCAGCATGTGATATATGACTGTCATGTTTATCCTTATTACCATTTGTAAGGCACATATGCTAGTTTTAATTTTGTCAGGGATTACTTCAAAACATGTAGTCCCCAAATATATATAATAAATGTAAATACATATTAATATGTATTAGACTTTCATAAGGAAATAATTTTTATTTTACTTTCATTAAAGGCCAGTGAAAGAAATTAAACTATTTTGCCATATTGATGCAGCAGAGAAATGTTATGAGAGATACTGCATTGAATTCAGGCTTCCCTGACTTTTTAAGCTCTCTCATATATGGGTGTGTATAATTTACACAATTGTTGGTCTGTATCCTTAGAAATCAATTCCAATGTGATAGGAAAATCATGAATCCAAATCATCATAAAAGTCTCTACGATATTTCCTTCATTCTCCTACATTCATGGTGGAAATGGGAATTTTTTACAGTCACGATTGAAAGCTATTGGGTACTATCAACTGAAGTTGAATCTATAAATATTCTAATAAGCAGTAATTCAATCTCTCTTTTTTTTTTAAGATTTTATTTAGTTATTTGACAGAGATCACAAGTAGGCAGAGAGGCAGAGGGAGAGAGAGGGGGAAGCAGACTCCCTGCTGAGCAGAGAGCCCGATGCAGGGCTGGATCCCAGGACCCTGGGATCATGAACCAAGCTGAAGGCAGAGGCTTTAACCCACTGAGCCACCTAGGTGCCCCTAATTCCACCTTTTTAATAAAAGACACATCTGTATAAACTCAGCAGACAATAAATAAGAAGTAATGAACTCAAAATGGCAGGCTCAAGGTTTTTAGGATGTGAGCTGATAAGCCATAGAGAACCAGTGTCCATTCCTGAGTTACAGATTATTGAAAAAAACTCTTAAGAATATTAATATTGAGCATTCAAGAGAAGGGCATAATTCCGTATATAGATATTAGACACCATCCCTTGTTAACATCACATTACTCAAATTATTCCTTCACTTTGTTTTTCACTTACCTAGATCATTCGTGATCATTATGTTTTGCTTCCTGTACTATGCTTATTTGATAGGAAAAGATTTTTTAAAAGATAATAATAGATCAATGTTTTAGTATTATTACAATAACATAGTAATGACCTACTCTTTAAAAACCTATTTATGGACATTTATTTCCAGATACAGAAAAATAAAAGTGACCCATGTGAAACAAATATGTTTTGTTTTTGTTTTGTTTTGTTTTAGGATTTTATTTACTTATTTGAGAAAGAGAGATTTAGTGAAAGAGCATGAGCAGGGAGAGAGGGAAAAGCAGGCTCCCAGCTGAGCTGGCAACCCAACGTGGGTCTTAATCCCAGGACCCTGAGATCTTGACCTGAGCCAAAGGCAGACAATTAACCGAATGAGCCACCCAGGCTCCCCAAAACAAACATGTTTTTAAATATTCCTTAATTTATAATCTCTTATCTATCAGCCAGTTTATCCTTCTCTCTTTCTTACTTGCCAGTAAGCCTCAAGAAAAGAGAGTAAAAGTCATTTCAGAAAGACAATAACATTGGAAAGTTCTGTTATTCAAAAGAATGTAGATGAGCTAGGTATCCATAAAGACCCAGTGACAGTAGAAAGGGGAGTAATATAGTCAAATGTGGTAATTTTAGTCCTTATATTTTCCCTTTAGAAATGCTCATTTGGAGAGAGTAGATCTTGAGAACATCAGGAGGGAATGGCCAGGGACACAATTATTAGAAAGTTTGAGAAAGCTTGGGAAAAGACTGGCATGTGTCACATGATCAGGCACTGAGAACTCACATGGCACTAAGAGATGGGAGTAGTTAGAAAGATAAGCCTGAGGTGGTCCTCAGTCCTTCAATAGCTTCAGAGGGTTCAGGAATTTCTTATTTCCCTGAAAAAGTCATTCAGTGGACCAGCAGAGACCTGGGTTGGGCTAAGAGTGGCATATGTTTGGAACCACACACCATGAGTTAAGTATCTTCAAATGTTCATTGAACTGAAGGACTCAGATACAGCTCAGAGGTCAGCAGTACAGGGAACAGAAGGGATCAGCCACTGTTCAGCAGAGACCAGAAATGATGCAGTGAAAATCGCTGGGATCCACTGTCCCTATTTCCTGACACTACTACAAGGCATTATGCTGAGTACAAAAGACCCATCTTAGGTTGGGCAGGTGGAGAGGAGAAATCTGAGCACATTGATTCATCCCAAACAGATGAGCATACTTAAGGAGAAACAAGTGTTAATTTCTGGATTCAAATGAATACAGGATTGTTCTAAAGATGGTGTGTGGGCCTGTGGTTCCTATTCCACTCAACAGGTTTAAGATAAAGAAATGATCAAAAAAAAAAAAAAAACCCAAAACACAAAAAGGAGAAAACCTGTAAACTATGTTTTTTTAACATTGTATATGCATTAGCAAAATTACCACTTTTTACACATAATTTTACTTACTCTGGAAGAAATAAAGAATTCCAGTGCCTACCCTCTGAAATCCGCAGCATTCTTATTTACCAAGACAAATAATACCCAATGCAAGTGTTACCTATAAAGATAGATACTTGGCATAGGGGATAAGTAGTAACTTTCGAAGAGAAAATTTGAACATTTCACTCAGTTCCATAATGTCCAAAAACATATCCAAATGTCTGGTTTTATTATAAGGTTAATGATGTTACTTTCCCTTAACACTGGCTCTTTCACTTCCAAATTCCACAGGATAATATTTATTAAGAGGACTAGAAATAGCTTGAAGGGATTTTTGTTTTCATTTTGTTTTCGTTTTTTACACTTAACAGCAAAACAATGTACTGACCTTCAAAGGATTTATTAAAGTTTTTATCCTAATCCAGCTTGGAACTCGATTTACATTACCAATATCTAACTTTTTGTCTCTGTCTTATTTTATATCACCGTGATAATGGGAAAGAAAAGCCAAATGATCTATATTAATACCAAGTACAACGATGGCCTAATAGCTCACAAACACAGTTTAATATGATAGTGTAGCTGAAGAGTGATTTTAAGCTCCATTTTCCTAGATGTCATTTGCAAAATCTTAATAACAAAAATGGGCAACAAGGATTTATCATTATGATACCTTGTTTTATAGCTGGTGTATTGTTTTCTCTTTCTGTTAATTCTAAAAGTTTATATCAGGATGACCTCTGAACCATTTCAGGAACTGCAAATCCCATTATTTTATGACTAAAGAAAAGCTTTACAAAGACTCAAGGGCTATTTTTATTTGTTTTATTTGGGTTTTTTTTGCAACATTAAAAGATTCTTCATTCTGGAGGTCACAGATTTTACCAAATATTTTTTCAAGCTGTTATTATGAAAAGGTCAGAAACGAAAAGCTCCCTGAACCTTTAGGTTACATATAACTCAGTATATACATTAGCTGAGAATCTAAGATTGAAAACAGAAATGTGACTCACATGTCAAGTACAAGTGTGCTTTTTAAAAAAATTATATAGAACTTTCTGTACTGCTAATGTTACTTTAATTGGAGGGTAGGGTGGGTGATATGTAAGCATCACGTTTTTATCTGCTGTTATTAAACTCCATTAAAGAATTATTCTTTGTTGGTAAAGGATGGTAGTTTATTTTAGTAATGAACTTTTGTTAAAGGATATAGTTAAACTTTAAAAATGCAGGACTCCTTATATGAAGTTACATTTCCTAATACTTCTTTATCATTGAAGTTTTAATCCCCAAAATATCTATTGCAAGTAAGATATCTTTATATAGGAAATTGAAAGAAATAATAAAGTCGTGACAAGTTATTTACCTCAATTTCATATATGCTCTATTTTTCCCTCCACTATGGGGTTTCTAAGTTCCTTTGTTTAAGGAAAATAAGATACAAGTAGATATATTTGTTTATAACTGTTTTCTCCATCCCATTTCCTCTCCTCTCTTTCCATTACAAGCAGGTAGTCAAATTTTTAGCATTTTTCTCCTTGCAAGGTAAAAAACAAAAACAAACAAAAAAAACCTACTTGAAGTTAAACCTTCTGAACATGTCAACCATAAAAATAAAAGACCCATTTATTTTATTAGCGAAGCAAGTTTATTGGGGCATAACAGAGGAAGGGCAATTCAGGACAAGCAAACTATGAAAAACTGTAGGCAAGTCTGAAGAGACAAAGGGAAGGTCAGCTTTTGTTAAGGTTTAGGGGGAAATTGGGGAGGATACCTTTGAACAAAAGTTCAATGGAGGAGAATAACATTTCAAGGTTATGGGTATTTCTCATTGGCAACAAGTGGTGGTTAGTGCATTGTTGCTAGGGTAGGGAGAGATCTTTCTTTTTCTTCCTTCTGGTTATGTTATTAGTGAGTGGGCTCCTGGACTCCATTTTAAATGAGGCTTCTTTACTCATTTTCTTTTCTTTTTTTCTTTAAAGATTTTATTTACTTATTTGGCAGTGAAAGAGAGAGTAAAAACCAGGGGTGGGGAGGAGCAGCAGGGAGAGGGATAAGCAGTCTCCTGCTGAGCAGAGAGCCCAACATGGGGCTTGATCCCAGGACTCTGGGATCATGATCTGAGCCAAAGGCAGACGATTAACCCACTGAGCCACCGAGTGCCCCACCCATCACTCATTTTCAAGAAAGCTTTAGGGGCAACTGGGTGGCTCAGTGGGTTAAAACCTCTGCCTTAGACTGGGGTCATGGTCCCAGGGTCCTGGGATGGAGTTCTGCCTTGGGCTCTCTGCTCCATGGAGAGCTTGCTTCTTCCTCTCCTTCTGTCTCCCTCCCTCCCTCTCTCTCTCTCTCTCATGAATAATAAAATCCTTAAAAAAAAAAAAAAAACTTTTAAAAATTCCAATACACATTCACATTTATTTTTCTAGAATTATGTGCTCCTAATGATCAAGCATAAATTTGGAAAACCTTTAGGGGTTATTAAGAATTGCTACTGTTTGTTTGTTGTTTGTTTATTAACATATATTATTTGTTTCAGGGGTACAGGTCTGTGATTCATCAGTCTTACACAATTCACAGTGCTCACCATAGCACATACCCTCCCCAGTATCCATCCCCCAACCACCCCACTCCCTCCTACCCCCCTCCCCTCCAGCAGCCCTGTTTGTTTCCTGAGATTAAGAGTCTCTTATGGTTTATCTCCCTCCCCAGTCCCATCTTGCTTCATTTTTCCCTCCCTTCCCCTATGATTCTCTATATTGTTTCTCAAATTCCTCATATCAGTGAGATCATATGGTAATTGTCTTTCTCTGATTGACTTATTTTGCCCAACATAATACCCTGTAGTTCCATTCTTCATTTCTTTTGATGGCTGCGTAGTATTCCATTGTAGATATATACCACTTCTTCTCTATCCATTCATCTGTTGATGGACATCTAGGTTCTTTCCATAATTTGGCTATTGTGGACATTGCTGCTATAAACATTCCGGTGCATGTGCCCGTTGGGATCACTGCATTTGTATCTTTGGAGTAAATACCCAGTGCTGCGATTGCTGGATCATAGAGTAACTCTATTTTCAACTTTTTAAGGAACCTCTGCACTGTTTTCCAGGGTGGCTGCACCAGCTTGCATTCCCACCAATAGTGTGGGAGGGTTCCCCTTTCTCTGCATCCTTGCGAACATCTGTTATTTCCTGACTTGTTAATTTTAGCCATTCTGACTGGTGTGAGGTGGTATCTCATTGTGGTTTTGATTTGTATTTCCCTGATGCCCAGTGATGTGAAGCACTTTTTCATGTGTCTGTTGGCCATCTGGATGTCTTCTTTGCAGCAATGTCTGTTCATGTCCTCTGCCCATTTCTTGATTGGATTATTTGTTCTTTGGGTGTTGAGTTTGCTAAGCTCTTTATAGATTTTGGATACTAGCCCTTTATCTGATATGTCGTTTGCAGATATCTTCTCCCTTTCTGTTGGTTGTCTTTTGGTTTTGTTGACTGTTTCCTTTGCTGTGCAAAAGCATTTTAACTTGATGAAGTCCCAATAGTTCATTTTTGCCCTTGTTGGCGATGTTTCTAGGAAGAAGTTGCTGTGGCTGAGGTCGAAGAGGTTGCTGTCTGTGCTCTCAAGGATTTTGATGGATTCCTGTCTCACATGGAGGTCTTTCATCCATTTTGAGTCTATTTTTGTGTGTGGTGTAAGGAAATGGTCCAGTTTTATTCTTCTGCATGTGGCTGTCCAATTTTCCCAACACTATTTATTGAAGAAACTGTCTTTTTTCCATTGGACATTCTTTCCTGCTTTATCAAAGATTAGTTGACCATAGAGTTGAGGGTCTATTTTGGGGCTCTCTATTCTGTTCCATTGACCTATGTGTCTGTTTTTTTGTGTTTGTTTTTTTTTTTAAAGATTTATTTATTTACTTGACAGACAGAGATCACAAGTAGGCAGAGAGGCAGGCAGAGAGAGAGTAGGAAGCAGGCTCGGAGCAGAGAGCCCGATGCGGGGCTCGATCCCAGGACCCTGGGATCATGACCTGAGCCGAAGGCAGAGGCTTTAACCCACTGAGCCACCCAGGCGCCCTATGTGTCTGTTTTTATGCAAGTACCATACTGTCTTGATGATGACAGCTTTGTAACAGAGCTTGAAGTCTGGGATTGTGATGCTGTCAACTTTGGTTTTCTTTTTTCAACATTCCTCTGGCTATTTGGGGTCTTTCTGGTTCCTTATAAATTTTAGGATTATTTGTCCCTTCTCTTTGAAAAAAGTTCATGGTATTTTGGTAGGGATTGCATTAGATGTGTAGATTGCTTTAGGTAGCATAGACATTTCACAATATTTGTTCTTTGTTTGTTTTTGGTATGATAACAGGACAGTGATTGATTGTGATCAAAATGGTCAGGTAAATTTGCTCATTTTTCTATGGTATTAGATCTATAATGCTCACATTCTTTTAAGCCTTGCGGTAATAGATTAATACTAACATGCATGACTATTATAGTCAGTATTAGATAGAATCTATCTTTGGAAACTTGGCAAAATATGTCTTTTTGGCTCTTTTACACTTACATTTTTAACAGCATAGGCTAAAAGAGATTTGAAGAAGTTTGACATACTGTTGTCAAATAGTTTTATTCTGCCTAATTTTGATTTTTAAACTTGTGATAACTTAAGAAAACATATATGATATAAGAATACATTATAATGAACACTGTAATTTTATCAAACCCATATTATTTTAGAACATATAAAAAGCAGTTATTCGGACAGGCAGAAGCGGAGGTTTTCACTATAATATTTTAATTTTGTTTGCACAGGTTTTTTTGGCACTGCTTAAATGGATTTATGTAAGGATTATATATTGCATCAATACATGGAGTAGAATATGCAGATGAATTACTATTTCTATACAAAAGCTTACAATTTATTTGATATATACAAGCTTAGAGATATTTACACTTAAAAATTACCATTTAAAACATGCAGATTTTGAGGATATTGAAGTTATGCTTACATTAATCAATTATAATTACCTTATAGAAGGCTTTTGTGACTTTACAGAGTATGCAGAACCTGCATTTCATAAGTCAACTATTGATTTATAGAAGCATCGGAAGAGAAACTTGCAAAAACCCTGATAGAAAAATAAAAAAAATGCCAACTGACTCCCAAAGTGCCCTCATAAAAATACATTTTCTTCATTGTACATCCTACTTTATTAAAAAGGATGTGAAATTTTCTGCCTTAAATAAATCATAAAAATTACCTCCTTTGCCACACAAATCAAGTGAATAGGTACCCTATCCACCTACTTCCTCACTCAAACACCAACAGTCAGTCATTTTCTTCTGTGGCATATTTATTACAGGATGGCTACATTCTTTGTGGCTCATCAGCGCTCTGTTGGTAATTTTGCCCTGTCCAGTACAGATAACATTAGAGCTTCGTTGACAGTTGAAAGTTGTATGGTGGAGAGAGGAGGTGATCACGCAACTGGAGCCAGGTTGCCGTAACCAATCAATATTGAGCAAGCTGGGGCCTCCTATTCTGCAGTTGATGCTGCTATTGCTGAGGGTGAGTGGCCTGAGACTTCCCAGCTCCTGTAGAAAGGCTCCCAGTGGCCTCTGCAAAAAGTACAGAATGCATCCCCCTCAAACCATGGCCAAGGAGAGAATGCCAGAATATAACAAGTTTATTGGGTGATGCTTTCAATTTTGTTCCCAATCTAGTCAGGAATATGCCTAGATATTTTAGATGGCAAGTTCCTCTAGAGCAAAAATTGACATTCTGAGCTAGATAATTCTCTGTTGTGGGGGCTGCATTGTATGATGTTTAGCAAAATTCCTAGCCTCTCCCAAGAAATGGCAATAGTACCTCTTATGCCTCCGGACATTATGAAAGTTCCCCTGGGGGTTTAGGGGTAGGGGGCAAAACTGTCCTGGGCTGAGAACCACTCCTATAGAGTGGGGAATATGATATATATGTATATTTTTTATCTATTTATATATCTATGTCTATATCTTTATACAAACTCAAATTATCTTCCCAATAGCATCACATAAAAGAATCCATGAAACTTACATGTATTGAGAATCCATATGTGCCAGAAAGTGAATTAAGTGCCTCCACATATCTTAATGTATTTATTCTTCCTTACATGTAAGGTAAGGATTACCTTAGGGGAATGTAGAGAATGCAGATGCAGAAAAGTTAATTAACTTCCTGGGATTCAAAATTAAAGGTTATGGCACCAAGCAATAACAATTTTGTACGTACCTGTTGTAGGTACAATCATATCTCACAAAGATCTAGTAACATCAGACTAGCTTTGGATCTCCTAATACAGTGTGTAAGTGTGTACCTGTGTGTAAGTGTTGGTCCTCTAGAACTGAGCCTAGTCAGGAGTTCTGCATTTGGAAGAAATCATAAGCAGCTTAACAATCACTGGATTCAAAAAACATTTGACTTAACACTAAAATAATAAGAATCGCCTGGATTATAGGAAACATTTGATTTATATCTTCATTTTTTTAAAAGATTTTATTTATTTATTAGACACACAGAGAGAGATCACAAGTAGGCAGAGAGGCAGGCAGAGAGAGAAGGGAAGCAGGCCCCTGGCTGAGCAGAGAGCCCGATGTGGGGCTCGATCCTAGGACCCTGAGATCTTGACCTGAGCGGGAGGCAGAGGCTTAACCCACTGAGCCACCCAGGTGCCCCTGATTTATATGTTCTTATAAATTATAAAAAAACTCCATGTGCTTGCTTAGGCAGCACATATACTAAAAACTCCATGTGGCACAACCATTGTAATCATCATATTCTAGAACATGTACTTCTCTAAGTTTACCCAGATATATAGCCAAGCACCACTGAGAGGAAAACTGCTTTGCTGTGGGAATTAGAATGGAGACTGGTAATGCATGCATTCCCATCAGCGCCGTCTACTGGGTTCTGCGTTTTCTCCAGTCACTCCGCCATTGCATCTGCCATAGCTTTTTTTTTTTTTTTTTTTTTGGCCATAGCTTTTTGATAGGGTATGTGAACCGCAACTTTAGAAACCTGGCATGGATAAGAATATTTGGTCTGGCTCTTCTTTTTAAAGTTTTAAAAGTACTTCACAAGATTATCTGTCATGTCTTATTTTAAAAAAGAAACTTAAAATAGCCATAGAAGGATCTTGTTTTAATATAATGAAGATAATTTACCAAAAGAAACTACACTTAAGGAACCCTGAAAAAAGATTTCAATAAAAAGAATTTAGAGGGCGTCTGGGTGGTTCAGTGGATAGAGCCTCTGCCTTTGGCTCAGGTCATGATCTCAGGGTCCTGGGATCGAGCCCCGCATCGAGCTCTCTGCTCTGCAGGGAGCCTGCTTCCCCCTCTCTCTCTGCCTGCCTCTCTGCCTACTTGTGATCTCTGTCTGTCAAATAAATAAAATCTTTAAAAAAAAAAAAAACAGCGTGACAGAGAGAAAATGTTATCAATAACTTTCGAAAAGTTCTCACATTGTAAGAAAAAAAGACAACTCAATATGGCAGAATAATTCACAGAAAAAAAAAGGTCGCATGGCTAAATACACATGGAAACATGCTCAAATACAATATTAAGAGAATCCAAACTAAATCAACATAAATGTTTTTCATCCATTAATTGGCAAAATGTTAAAGTGTGGAAATGTGGGGAAAGTGTATTTTTATTCATTGTTGATGAAAGGTAAAATTTATAGCCCTTTGGAACATAATTTGACAATTAAAATGAAGCTTTATACATTTGGCTACAATTAACAGAACATCTAATGTGCCAGTGATGGAACAAAAGAGATGTCTCTGTCTCCCGTAAACCAGGCCTAGAAATATGTAATGTGATGAGGACACTCCACGGTCATCAGGTTCTTGTCTGCTGCTGCCTTCCTTAGCCCCCAGCTTACCTCTCATGACTCCGATGAATATTTGAGTTCCAGCCACCACATCTACACTTCAATTAGTATGAAAAAGAAAAGGTATCAAAGGGCTTGTTACCTTCACTTAAGGACATTTTCTAGAAATTATACTTATAGTCATCATTTAGCCATTTTTAACTATAAGAAATAAATATGTTTGGGGCACCTGAGTGGCTCAGTGGGTTAAGCATCTGCCTTTCAGCTCAGGTTATGATCTCAGGGTCCTGGGATTGAGCCCCACATCCATCCCTGCTGAGCAGGGAGCCTGCTTCTCCCTCTCCTTCTCCTGCCATTCCTCTCTGTCAAATAAATAAATAAAATTTTTAAAAAAAGAAAGATAGAAATATGCTCAACTGAAATGTAAGGAGTATATTACTAAAGAGGAAGATGAAATGGTTATTGAGATGACTAGCCAGTACCCTTTGAGAGAGCAAGAGAGAAAAGTAATAGCATACAAGGATTATGTTCAAAGATATTTGCTGTTGTATTATTTACAGTAGAAGACAAATGGGAACTCAGTAAATGTCCATTCATCGGGGACTGTTAAATAACATGGGGTATATTTACATCAGGTAATACTTGAAAGGTAGTCATTGAAATGCAATAATTAAAGCTGCACAGATGCCTTAGAAGTATTTCTACGGAGTATTGCGAAGTATGAAAACAACTGAGAATCAAACATGTGACCTGTAACCATTTTTATCTTGTGTTGATCAGCAAATGCATTGATAACTCAGAAGGAGCTTTGAAGCCTTTGGAGTGCCAAGAAATTTTTTTTAAAAGATTTTATTTATTTATTTGACAGAGAGGCATAGCAAGAGAGGGAACAGAAGCAGGGGGAGTGTGAGAGGAAGAAGCAGGCTTCCGCCAAGCAGGCAGCCTGATGCGGGGCTCTATCCCAGGACCCTGGGATCATGACCTGAGCTGAAGGCAGACACTTAATGACTGAGCCACCCAGGTGCCCCTGGAGTGGCAAGAAATTAAAGGCATCTTGATGTAAAACCCATAATCAAAATTACAGATACTTGACTGACACATTTATTAGATGGTCTAACTTTTTTGGTATGTCTCTTGTACTGCACGGACTAGAAATTGACACATCATATCTCCCAGACTCCTATATTTTTGGGGTTCGTTTGGTTGCATTCCTAGAAAACTAGAATTTAGACATGAAGGAAGTGGGAGGAGCAGCAGCACATGAGGGCCATTTCCCTGGTGTGGCTCATGGCCCAGCCAGACATGTCCTGAAGGGGGCAGCATCTTCTTCATCACAGACACAATAGCTGCTTTGACTGTACAGGTCTGCGGAGTAATTTGAGAAATGTTTCTGGAAGCTTAGCCTGAAGTCTGTTTTATCAGCTAGGCTAATCATTCTTCACGTCATTCAGTACTCTGTAATACTTCCCTTTCTGCTTAAATCAGCAAGAGTAGCTTTTGTTCTTGAAAAATAAACCCTATCTAATGTTATACTTTTGCTTTTTGAATCTGAAAAGATTGGAAAATATGTCTGTGCCCCTATTACAGTCTTTAAAATTTGAAATATGCCAGTTCTCATACAACTTTAAGATTTATAGTTTTGTTGAAATGACTGAATCAGATCATGGCATGGCAGATTAAAAACTATGCGATAAGAATATAATGTCTCTAAAACTACGATGCTTTGTTACCTGTTGGACTAATTTCCTAGTCTCTCTCCTTTTTTCTTAGCTTTAGCAATTAGAAGACTAGATTTCATCCCTTCCTCCATTCCACTTTATTAGTCAAGCACATATGCATTAAAATCTTATGAATTCTAGCACAATCTTTGTATCTAGGGAGAAAGTACACAGATCCAGAATGCTGCCTGACTTATGTTCCATTCCCTTCCACTCATGTGGCCCATTGCAGCCTTGTCGCGGGAATAATAAAGCACATTATTCACATTTATGAGTATATAATAATGAGCGAAAAAATTGACATTCCACCAATATAGATATTCAGCCAACTGAATATCTATATTCAGAAGAAGGCCAGACTTTCTGGAACTAGCAGTAAAAGTTGGAAAAATGTGTTTTCTTTTTAATTTTTTTTTTTTTAAATTTGTTATAGAGAGAGAGAGAGAGCAAGCACAGGCAGACAGAGAGGCAGGCAGAGGCAGAGGCAGAGGGAGAAGCAGGCTCCCTGCCAAGCAAGGAGCCCGATGTGGGACTCGATCCCAGGACGCTGGGATCATGACCTGAGCCGAAGGCAGCCGCTTAACCAGCTGAGCCACCCAGGCGTCCCGAAAAATGTGTTTTGAAAGCACATCCTTTCATCAACTGAAGAATTGTTAATGTATAAACCCAACCGTTTGGTAACTAATGAAGAGGATGAGGATGACATTGGAAAATTGCGCCGTCATCTAGAGAAGCATAGCCCACAGCATCTATGCTCTCTGAATTGTCACCTGCCTATAATTTTCTGCCATGTGCCTAATCATTTACACCATGAGGGGAAGGGGTAAGAAAAGAAGGTGGGACTGGGAAGACAAAAGAGAGTTAACCTGTGTGCCATTGACCGCAGACAAGTCTGGGCTCTCTTACAAGAACCAGATTCAAAATCATTGCCAGTGAAGGTCATTCACTTTCCCTAGAATAAAACACAATAGCAGTATAATTTCCTTAATCTCTTGTGTGACTTTCTTTCCATGCATTACATTTCCATCCCTCATTTCTTTTGTCTCATTTCATGTCTTCTATTATAGTGGCTTTAATATGCTTACTCCCCAGTCTCTTATTGGCCTTGCTTCAAATCACTTACTGTAGGTAATTAGCTTTAGTGTGTCTGAGCCTCTGTTATCTCTGCCTGCTCTGTTCACTGTAGCCTTTTATGAGTTCCCTTCTTCATTTAGGATGTAAAAGAGTCAGAATAGAATCAATGTCTGCGGAGAACTATATGGTTTAGTTTGTTCATAATTTCAAGCAACTAATTGCTCTGCTTCATGTTCTTGATTAAAAAACACAAATCCAGTGGCAGGAACATTGTTTAATTAAAAAATACTGACTGAAGTCAATCTAACATTGAGGAGAGGAAGGGACTACCATGTAACAGAATCAAATACAAAACAAAACATGAAGCCACCACAGGAATGAGTGTGTTGACACGTATAAGATATTCTTAGACTTCAAGGTGGATTTAATCCTGATCACTGATTTTGCTTCTGTCAATATGGAAGAAAATAATAATAGTAGTAATAATAATAATAATAATAATAAATACATTTTTTTCATCAAGGAAAATAGATACAATGTTTTGCCATAAAATTTAAAAAGTTGTAGTACAAAAGAAATCATGTGAAAATTCTGGCATGTCTGTGTACCAGTTTGGTCAGAAAAAAAGCAGGCATCAGAGAGTGTGGTTAGAAAATCCTGAGAACATTCACCAGCATTCACAGATGTCAAAAGTGGCACTCTGAGAGGCGGAGACCGCATCCAAAACAGAAAAGTATAAGGGAAATCATCACAATGGGATTCCAATTGAAGCAGGAAAACGTTCCAGGAGACACTACCCATCCATATTGTCTCTTGAAACTGCAAGAAAAGTGGAGGGAGCCCAATCATCATGGCTCTGGCCAGATCACCATTCAAAGCAATAAATTTGGATCATGGAAACTACAAGAGTCTGTAAGAGAATAGAATGCTGGGGAGGAGGGATTCTCCCCCACTGAGAGCCCAATCTCACTTGTCCTTCACCCACCACTCCAAAGAAAGCCTTCTTACTTTTCCATCTGCTGGATAGGGGCGTGGCATCAGCTTCTAGGGAGAGACCATCCAATAAAATATACTGAAGAATCAGAGCTTTGGGGTTCTAAGCTCAGTTGCAGAATTCCCACACCATGGGATTAAAATATATTTTAGATTTGGTGATGTGAACTCTGGAGATTCTCTTTAACACAAGCTCAGAAGAGAGATTTGAACTCCAGTTCCTCCATTTACAACTATACACTCCCCGTTGAATTTTCTCCTTCCCTATGCCCATACCTGGCATATCAGAAAAGTAAACATAAAATAATGCTTCCAAACTCCACCTCATAATAGAGGAGGAACAAATCACATAAAGAAGCCATTCAGGGGTGCCTGGGTGGCTCAGTGGGTTAAAGCCTCTGCCTTTGGCTCAGGTCATGATCCCAGGGTCCTGGGATCGAGCCCCGCATCGGGCTCTCTGCTGAGTGGGGAGCCTGCTTCCTCTTCTCTTTCTGCCTGCCTCTCTGCCTACTTGTGATCTCTTTCTGTCAAATAAATAAAAAAATATATTTTTTTAAAAAAGGAAGAAGCCATTCACCCCATATGAAATCCTACCATGACCTCCTGTGACACTTAGAATTAAATCCAACTCATTAATCGTGGTTGTTATGAACTAAATTGTGACCCTCCAAAATTTATATGTTGAAGCCCTAACCCCCAAAGCTTTAGAATGTGGATATATTTGGAGATAAGGACTCTAAAGAAGTAATTAAGTTTAAATGACATCATCAGGGTAGGGCCCTAATATAATCAGACAAGGGTCATTATTAGAAGAAACACCTGGGGTGTGTACCCAGAGAAAAAGTCATCTGCAAGCTGAGGAGAGAGACCTCAGGAAAAATTGGACCTGTTAACACCTTGACCCTGGATTTCTAGCCTCCAGAACCTTCTAGCCTCCTAAATTTCTTTGTTTAAGCCGCCCAATCTGTGGCATTTTTGTTATGGCAGCCGTAGTGGATTCATACACTGGTGCATAAAAATGTGCACAACCTGCACCTAATTTCCCAGCCCCTCTTATTCATTGTAGCCCATTTCTATTTCTGTCTTTTCAACCCTTAAAACATTCCAATCATCCCCCTGGCCCAGCATGAAGCCCTTGTTTTTCTTCTCAAAATTGCCCTATGGGCAGTCATTCTTGTCATTCTGATCCCTGCTCAAATGACACACACACAAAAAAAGTTCTCTCTGGTTACCCAGTATATCCCACATCATCTGTACCTAGAACTCTGCCAGGGATGCAGCCAGCACTTGATAAATATTCACTGAAGGAATGGAAGAGATGACAAGGGAGTCAAAATTATAAAATGAATACGTTCCCACCAAATGACTGCAACTCCCAAGCATGAGGGAGAGGGAGAGAAGTAGTATAGCATCTCTGCCACCATGATGTTAGTGTAAGGAAGGAAGGGAAAAAGCAAAGGAGGGAGGAAAGGAACTTGAAAAAGAGAGGTGAAAAACTGGGCTTTGAAGAAGCCAATGAAAACACACACACACACACACAGAAATATCCCCTGAGTCCCTCTCATTAGCAAAGCATTTAATATGAACCTAAACTTAATAAAATACAAGCAAAAAGATGACATGTTAAACCAACAGAATGAGATGAAAAGAGAAATGCAGATTTAAGAAAACAAATGAGCACCCACCAACACAACAGACAAAACACATAAGTTAGAAACAACAAGCACTAGAAATGATAGGGCCAAAAAATCAGATTGTTGTTGGGGAATAAAGGGTTGAGATAGCCACTGTGTGCTGGGGTAAACCATCCAATGAGTGGATAGGTGAGAGTGGGCATAAGAGATAGCAGAATGCAAGATGCCCTGTTTTTATGATCTCTGCATTCTTGTTTCATTATGTAAAAAATATCATGCTTTTATTAGTCCCTTTCCATGGCTTCTGCAAAGAGGGCATGCAATCTGTCTGCTCAGTGAAAATCTAACATCCTTGCCTCCCCTTCTGTCGGTTCTGTGGTTTGTTCAGTGCTGCTGGTCTCCTTCTTTCTGAGTGTCAGCACGTTTGGAACAGGCACAGTTATCCGTGCAGCGACCCAAGTAACTGCTTGGCAGGCCCCAATGGTAACCAGTTTAGGGCCCCGTTCTAAGCCTTCTCCACCTGCCACAAGGGAAAAAGAAAAGCCTTGTCCATTTCTCAACTAATTCAGAGTATAGAAGGACCTTTCATAGCAGTGTGCTTCTCTGTTCATTTGTGGTTCGTGTGAGACTAAAACTTTCCCTTATGACTCATGTTTTTTTGTCATTCTCCTCTTATGATCAGAGTTACATGACAATGTATTGATCAAATTTTCATATACCAAACAATTCAGGTTGTTTATCTAGCCCTCAGAGGAAGAGTACCCGGCAAGGTATCTCTGATTCTATAATATGAGTCAACATTAGTTACAGAATTTATTTCCCTTTAGCTGATATAAGAATCTAATCTCCTAAAGTCATTTTAAAACAAAGACATTTGCAGAAACCTACATGATGAGTCTTGATTTCTAAGATATTAAAATCTTCCTTATGTATTTTGTTATACTTATTGTTTGTTATAGTATTGAACTAATTAGTTTTATTCCTAAACTACATATATATGATGCACATCGATAAAAGTTTATTATTATGACTCATCATTATATTACTATGATTTTTTCCAACAAATTTTTAAATATTCTTAGGAAAGCATTCCAGTTGTTGAATTTCTTTAGATGAGGTAATATGCAAAAATGAATTGCTTCTCAGATTCCAATAGGTTGATCAATACCTAGGCTACTGAAATTTATAGTGTATCATTACATAATTACATATATAATTTAAAAATATATATATTATATATGTTATATATATACACATACATACAAGTACATATGCATATCATCTCTATATATATGCATATAGTGCATATACACAAATATAATTTCCATAACACATATCTTTGTTGGTTGTAAAGATATTTGAACTAATTGAATAGATTTTGTCTGATATGCATTTACTCATATAGAAATATTTGTTGCTTTTATATAGGAAAAGGAATGCTGTTTTATCATATAGTTCTTATATACCATGTTTATTATTTTCTCTTATATTGTAGTATATATTTTCCTCAGGTTTTTTTAATGATAATAGTAACACATTATCTACCAAGAAGGTTTGGTGACTTGAAGAGCATTTGTCACAGAGCTCTTAAATTAAATTAAGAAAAGATCTTTCAGTTGTAATTAAGGTATAATAAAATTCTAATGAGTTCTCTTTTACTGCTTAACTGTATTGAAAGAAATGGCATCTGAGTAAAAGTGATATGCACTTTAATCTGCATTTAAAGGCAAAGTCATAATTGAGATTGAATCAATGATTTAGATAATAAATGTTGTATGCCATATATCAAATCGTATATCAAATAAGATAAACATTTATTAAGTGCCTATTATATGGACTGTGCTAAGAGTAAGAAATAGCTACTGCCTTCAAAGAGTTTAAAATGTGATTGAGGAAAACAACAACATAAAAAGTTAAATAACATTTTACAACTATTACAAAAGCGATGTTACAAAGAAGCCATGAGTGACTGCCAAATGGATTATTCAACAACAGTTGCATGTAGGGTATGAAGGAAAGAGTGATCACATTGCTGGGTGTGGTCTGGGGTTGCTTTATGGACAGGGTAGACATAGAGACAAGTTATCTTTGCATTGCTTTTGGAACTGACTTTATAAAATCCACAAAGCGGGTAGAAAAGCATTGAATTCCATCTCCACCATCGAAAGGATAATAGTATACTTGCGAGTAATTATCATTAGCATTATCAGTTATTGCCTTATTGCCAACTGTCCCAGTTCTGCTACAAATGTAACAAATGAAATAAAAACAAACTATCTATAATTGCTAGTGAACAGTTCAGAAGCATCATTATATTTTAGCATCCATTCTTTTATTTGCTCATTTAATGACTATTGACATGATGAACAATATAAAACAAATCTTTTGGGTGTAGACAGCTTCTGAGGAGGAAGAAATGCATTGGAAAATCAAAATTTTTAATGTCAGTGATGAGAAAAATAAGAGTATGTAATAGAGGATGAAAAAGAAGGAGGCCATTACAGATGCTGTAGACAGGGTCTCTGTGAGGATCCAGTGTTAGACAACTCTCAGTCTCTACTCCCCATAAGTTTAGATAATAAAATCTGTGCTTAAAATGATCTTTAGACCTTACAATTTGCACAAAGAGTTCATAATTCAACTGGTAGTAATTTGGTTATGGGGTACACATGAATTTCCTTCAGTAGACGTCCAGCATATTTATTTATTTATTTATTTATTCATATTTTTAAAGATTTTATTCATTTATTTGACAGACAGAGATCACAAGTAGGCAGAGAGGCAGGCAGAGAGAGAGGGGGAAGCAGGCTCCCCGCAGAGCAGAGAGCCCGACGTGGGGCTCGATCCCAGGACCCTGAGATCATGACTCGAGCCGAAGGCAGCGACCCAATCCACTGAGCCACCCAGGCGCCCCTGTCCAACATATTTAAAGGTTACAGAGAAAAGGATAAGAAAGAATAAGTGAGAGAGGATGCTCCTTTTTATGATCTCCAACTTTGTACACATTATTAGTCCAGTACTTGTCACATTTTGTGTCAGTTGCTGGTCTGTCCATCACCGAGAGTTATTGCTCACAGATGAGGCTGATCATCCCAAGCTTTCTGGCCTGGTGCCGTGCTCTCTGCCTAGGCATGTTTTCTTAACTCTCATCGCAAAATGCATGAGAGAGGAAGGAGATTCTACCAGGCAAAGGTGGCCTTAAAGCAGCTTCAAATAACCCCCATTCCAAATCTAGAGTGGGCATATACTCCACTAGACTTTCTTAACCTGACCTGCAAAGCCTAAGGAGCCGTGGAAATGCCCCTCCAGAGTCCCATGTAATCCCCTCTCTTAATATTCCTGTAAGCCAGGAATATTAAGAGGTGAGATGGGTAAGTGTCTAGCAAGTGTCTACCATGATACAGCTTCTAGAATAAAAGTCTTTTCTTCTAAAAGTGGTATCAAATTTTGATTGTGGCAGCTGTCTGAGGTCATGTATAAATAATTTCAAAACAACAACAATGAACAGCTACAACAAAAAGCATAGTTTCAAAATGAGTGTTCAAAAAAAAGAGAATATTCTAGTCTGTAATCAACCTTTGATTATTCACAGGGACAAATTATGAATCATGACATGGATAATTTCAAAAATATAACCACTAAGAAATCACTTTTTTTAATTTAAGCTTTTTTATTTAATTTAAACATATAATGTAACCCCACCACCCTCTCCCAACCCCTCTCCCCCCGCCCAAATATCTTTTTGGTTTTTTCACTTGAATATGATTCAAAATGTATCTTGTGGAATTCAAAATCTCCAACCAAAATAGTAAAGCTACCATGTTAAGAAAAAATATAAAATGAGCTGGAAAACTGCAAATTTTCATTTCTGGTTAACTTAGGATTTTAAGCCTATAAGGGACAAATCAGATAATGGGGTTCAACGTCTCATTTTACCAGTGAGAGCAACTGAGAAACAGATATATTAAATTTCAGTCTAGGTTTTCATACACAGTCTTTCTCTGTCTCTTTCTCTGTTGTCTCTTTCTCCTCCCTTCCCTCTGCTTTTCCTTCTTCTTTATCCTTTTTTCTTTCTTTCTTTTTGTTCTTTTTTAATAATGGAACAATACAATTTCCTGTCAGACCCAGTGTTTTGTCATGTTGTCTCTTAACAAGTAGTATCATTCATCACATAAACTCAAGCAAAATTACTTCTTTATTCCCTCACTTAGTATTTATTTAACCAAAACATATTGACTAGATATTGGGCTCTGTTTTGGTAAAAGGATGACAGTGGTATTTTATACCCTCAAAGAATTCATTGTCCAAGAACAGAGATGAACCGTGACAGATATTTGCAAGGTGCATTTGGAAGCACTGAGGAATGACACTACAACAAGCCACCGTCAGGCAAGTGGGACGAGGAAACTGTGCCTGAGCTGAGTCTTTAAGCAGGAGTAAAGGAAGGGAAGGGAATGTTGGATAAAACATAGAGGTGACATTGCGTCCCATGTAGAGAAACACTCATGACATCTGAGGTAAAGAGTGGTAGGAAGTGAAGTAGGAAAGGAGTCAAACATTTGTTTTAAAGAAATATTCAGAGGAGCTGTTGAGAATTGCAGATGAGTGGCTCAGTGACCATGGGCCCCAGAATGGATGATGACAGTGTCAACCAGAACCATGTCGGGTATAGAATCTTCAGGATTAGGTGTCTGACCGATGGGATGAGGGCTGGTGAGGAGACAAGGGGCGCTACCAAATACCTAAATGTGGTTTTTAGAAAACCCGAAACCAAGAGAACTGTTTGCAGAAAATAAATGTGTTTAGTTTAAATATATTGAGATTAAGAACTTCAAATTCAGAGAAGAAATTTGGCCTGAAGCGACAGACCTTAATAGTCATTAGCACCTGAAAACCTTGAGAGGAGGTGAGATCAACCAAGCAAAGAGTGTACAGCAAGTGTGGAAGCCTGGGGAATTCACCCAGTCGCAAGTAAACTGGGCTAGATGCTAAGGTTCTTCTTTATTTATTTTTTCTTGAGTGAGCAGAATTTTAGAAAATTCAGTTGGGAAAAGTAAGTGAATCCCTTAGAAGTCAGAAGGTGAAAAATGATAATGTTGGAGAATGACAATATTTAAGGAGGAAATCGAGCTTATGAAAAAAAAAGGGCGGGAGAGAAGGAACAGTCACAGAAACCAAATGAATGGCAACTTGGAAAACGAGAGTGATCAGACAACAAACTGCAGCCAAGAGGTCCAGTAAAAACTGGCATTATGAAATCTGCCTAATGCTGGCAGCAGAGCTAGTGAATTTAAGAATGTAAACAAAAATCAAAAAGAATAACAGTATATCCACACACAAGAAGTTTATTGAGAAGAGAAGTGCGAAAGAAAGGAAGGAATGTGCATGTTTGGGATGTTATTTTTCTAGTTACTGATTGGCAGTGGATTTTCCAATTTACTTCCATTCTAATTCTATATATTTAGTAGACAGTTAAAAAACCGTCTCTGCCCTCCAGTAACTTAGACAGACACATACAAACTGTCACAAGAAATCTACGGATATTCTCTAGCAATTTTTAAAATAAAATGTTTCCATGTATAGTTCGCATATTAGTTGATACATTATTACTGAGTCTATATTAAGTGCAGGACAGTCGTCTAAGCCCTAGGAAGAAGAAAAAAAAAAAAAAAGACCTCCAACACATATTTCCAACACATATTGCCTGATTGTCAGTTTAGCTTTACCCTTTATGAAGGTTTATTTCATTAATTTTGGGAAGCCCACATTATTAGAAAAATGATAAGATCACTTATAGCTTATTAATTAAGTTGAAATTGGTTCCTCTTGATAGTAGGAGCAGAATATTAGTCTTCTCTAAAGTATTCTATGGTTATGCCTAAATTATAATAAAAGATTTCCCTAAACTAGTACACAGTTGTAATCTATGTGTCAGTAGAACTTTAGCTCTATTCCATTTACAGAAAGAAAATACTATGCAGTTTTTATGATATTTCACATTGATTGTAACTATAGAGAAAACAATCACCATTACTTCCGCCAACTAAATAAAACTAAAATAAAACTCAAAGAAATACTAATAATTAATGGACTTCTTAAAATATGCTTTTAAAATGTCCTGTTGATTCAAACCAGGGTCATGCCTATAGTAAGCAATTAATAAAATCTGAACTAATATAGATACTAATGAATAATATCTCCTAATGTGACTTGTGTTGGAATGCATTAATGTTAAGGTTTTCTTACTGTATTGACACATAGAGCCTACAGATGAACTTATCATTAAGTCCACTTTACTAATTCATAATTGTAGAACTCTTTGTTACCTGCTTGTGCTTAAAAGGCTTTGGGCTGCACACTGTGTATGTCTGAGGACAGAATGATGCCTGCCCAACCCATGTAGTCTCAGTCTTGATCAAATTCTCACATGCTTCTCTCATGGGCCTAGGATGACTCCAGCACCTTTTGAATGCCTTCCTGAGAAATCTCAGTGCTATCAGAATTTACTCTTCGTTCCAGCCCAAACCCCTCTGATAGGTCCCTGAAGCACTTCTTGGAGAAGTCACTTTAGGAAGCTGGCACTTACAAATATTTCCTCTGACATTTGAAATGTAAAATACCACCCAAATGGTTTCTTCAAGGGTCCAAGAACAATCACTCTGAAATGCACTCAGGGAGGAGAGTCTCCCTCTGGGTCCCAGTCCTTCTAGGAGGATAAGGGCCTAGCTTCAGTGGGCACCTTGCAACCCAACCACTGCCTCTTGTCCTACAAATGGAACACTGTTTCTCATCCAGATATGCACTAATGCACCAATTAACAAATCCAGGTGGCCTAGTCACATGGACCACCCCCCACCCCAACACTCTTTGTTGTCTTTCTTTAGTACCCCCAGGCTTTAAAAGGTCTCCTGCCTTTTGTTTTGAGGATTTGAGTTCAGTTTGTGCTTGGCCCTTTTCCCTGTTGTAGTAAGTGCTGAATGACTCCTGTCCTTACCACTTTAGGGTCCAGTGTGATTTACCACTTTAGGGTCCAGTGTGATTTA
>ML104261.1:0-21991 GCA_003697995.1 Taxidea taxus jeffersonii | reverse complement strand
CTTTAGGGTCCAGTGTGATTTACCACTTTAGGGTCCAGTGTGATTTATCCTGGATAATACTCTTCTCCTAGAAATCTTATGTCTTTACAACATCCTCTTTTCCCTCATCCCCTAAAGAGGTATGGCCTGAGATCCTCAGCCTTTTCTTCTTTCTGTGTGGCATTTCCCATTTATGGGTCACTTTGACTATGTTGTCCTTGCTATTTTTGTACAAGAAGGACAGTGTGAATGACACAACAGTTTAATTCTTTCTTCTTGATATGTTAAAAGAGAAAGATATGGACCCTTAGTGTTTTTCTTTTCATTACCAAGTAACATTAAGGAAACCACCAGATATTCTCCCTACCTCTGATCTTCACATTTCTTAGGGATCAATGCTCCCTTCTTCACAGATGCTCTGTCAAATAGTTCTTCACCTACTCCAATTGTACCTCTGGGTCATGTACTATTTGATGCTTTTGATATTATGCAGGCTTTCTGGTCTTCTAGGAAGAGCATGAAGAGAATGTACTTCTTAGGAAGAGTTTACATAAAGTCATGGGAGGGGGCGGTGAAAGACGGGTCTGTCCAACTTACTTCCACCTATCTTCAGTACTTCTAGACCCGTGTCTTCTACTTCCTGACATATCAACAAAGTTCCATCCAAACTGGTTCCTGAACAGAGCCTTCGCTTTCTTCACCTACCCTCTCTGCCTTTTCCCTTTTTTATAATTTTTATGTCAAAATTCAGTCTATTCAGAAAGAGTCATTTTAAGTTTCTTTATTATTAGCCCAGGAAAACTTTCCAGCAGAATGAAATAGGTAAACTCTCCTTTTTCCAAACCCCCACTACATTAAAAAAAAACAAAAAAACCTCCTAGTACGTAATTTCATTAGCTGTTTTATTTTCCAATCTCTCTCTTTAAGAGGAGGGATTTTGTCAGAGACGTCTGCACATAGGCAGTCGTCAGGAAATACTTCATCAGTGTAAAAGAATGGCAGAAATGAGAGTTTCTTTTGCCATAAAAAGGCTAACTTAAAAGTTTTTCAAGTATACCCTAATATTAGCTTTATTTTAGCTTCAATTTATTTTTCTATGCAGCTAATATGGTAAAAAAAATTCCCATTATAAAATATATGTTTTAATATAAACCAATAAGAACATATGATTTTAAATTCTCTCTAGGAGATAATTAAGTACAGAAAAAGTAATATGCTAAATATAAATACTTTGTTGAAAATTTTATTCTGTCATTGTAAAGACAGTGTATTCAAAACTCACGTGTGGATCCCTAGACATGCCAATCATATAATGGTTACAGTTATAGATTTTCATCATTCACTGAGCATCATTAAATTGAGCTTTTATTAATATATGCATGTTTAAAGTATAAGTCACTGTTTAATATTTTGGTGTAGCACAAGATACCCATGACATCCTGTGAAATTCATTATGCATTATTAAAGAAACTCACTGTATGTCTAAAACCAAAGAATTGTTCTTGCAAACTTCTAGAGAGTGTAAAGATTGAAGAACACTTGATCAGTTCAAACAGAGTCCGTCATCTCTGAGATAGAACAGAAAAAATGTCAGCTTCATGAAGGTAAAAAGAATTTTAAGTAGCATAATACATAGTTTATTTTGATTAATGGTTGAGATACGTTATAAATGCAATTTATTTTACATATTTTAAAGATAGTGGATGAGTAGTATAAAGTCTGAAAAATAAAGGACAAATTTACATTCAAACACCTACACCTATTTTTTTTTTTTTTTTTGCAGTGTAAACTTTCTCATAAAAGAGAAGTAGGATTTCCAGTTACTGACTATCAAATGAACCAGGTTCACATCCTCAGAATTAGTTCTATGCTTTGTCAACAACACAAAACCATAGCCACCTTCCTGGGTCAAGCTCAAAATCACAGAGATGACATTTACTAAACTAAAGACATCATCTGGACAAAACTTCTTTGTGTGTGGTGCCCAGTTTGTGCAGGAACCCCCAAACCCTTGCAGTACAAATCTTTACTCCAAGAAAGGGCATTTCTGACTCAGAACAGACATCTCCAGTAGCCAGGAAATAGATGAAAGGGAGGAGGCAAGCGCTCTCTTCTTTCTGGGCTTTAACTTTAGCTCGATTCTCACTGGAGCGAAAGGACAGAGAAAGCAGGAAGGGCACCAGGATGGTAAATAAGACATTTCCTTTGAGGTCTGCATGGATTGGAGGAAGAAAAGCAAAGGTTTTCCTGGACACTTCTGCATGGACCTCTTGCTTGGCATGGCGAGCCCTGGGTGTCAACACAGCTATCAGTACCGCTGCACTGGGCAAGTTGAGCGCTTCCCGGGAAAAGTGTAGAGAATCACACACATTCTCAACAGCCTTTGTCTTTTAATTCGTGACGCTGACCCACAGCTCACAGGAACATGACTATACTGCCCCACCGCTCACTCTGCCATATTTATGGCTCAACCTTCCGTCATACCCCGGGTGACCCCACGAGTAGGATTTCGCTCCGTGCCTCAGGTCTCGCTGTTTCCTTCACTTGATAAAAGATCCGGAGCAGACCCAGCCTGTGGATTGCCCACCTCCTCCGGAAGCAGTGCATGTTGGGTGCCCCCAGCTCCCGCAGCTTCTCTGGATAGGAAGGTGGCGGAGACAGCGCCGAGGGGAGGAAAGCTGTGAAATGTCAGTGGAGTGTGGAACCGGGACCCCGCCCCCCCCCGCCCCAGAGGAGCGGAGCAGCAGTCTCGGCGGAGAAGGGGCGGATCCTCCGCAGAGCCCCGCCCCCGCGCGTCCTCTGAGATCGGCCCCCCACGCCGCTCACACCCGTACTGCCCGGGGTGCTCCTTGCAGTCTCTCTGGGGCGAAGCTTTCTTTTTGGATGAGCCGCCTCGCGTGGATAGTGGCGGCTGCCCGTGCACAATTGGGCGGGAGGCTGTCACTTGTCCTTCCCATTTCCCGGCTGGGCAATAACAAAAACCAGCCAATCGCCAGGCTGAGGGGTGGAGGCTGCCGTTTTCTCAAGCTGCAGGCGCCACCTGCACGGTGCAGGAGGCAAGGAACCTCCCTCCCTCTTTTCCCTCCCCTCCTTCCTCTTTCTCCTCTTCTTATTCTCTCCCTCCCTCTGTCTTCTCCCCCTTCCCCACTCTCCCATTTACTCTCTCTCTCTCTCTCTTTCTCTCTTTCACGCGGGAGCAGGCACGCATGTGCGCGCGCGCGCGCACACACACACACACGCATGAACACACCAACACTCCTCCTCGCACACGCCCCCGCACCAGAAGGAAATCAGCTCTTGTTCCTCAAAACCAAAGCATCAGCTCTCTGGACAGAAGGGCATGCAGATAGCCTCTCCTTATCAGCATGGAGAGGACACCTCAGCTGGGGACAGAATTAGAGATACCTCTTGCTGGAGGGATGCTTCCTTTAGAGTGGGGAGTGAGTTGCAAGAGGGGTAGATTCTTCCAAGAGCCTTTGCTAAATATGCACATGTGGATACACACAGGAACACGCCTACACTCCCCCTCCCAAGTAAAGTGGGGTGGGGGGAGGAAGAGGTTTTGTATTCCTCGCACAGCTGAATCTGAAAAGTACAAATACACACATGGACCACTTAGCCAATCACTGGATGATGACACGATGACTGATGACCACCCCGATTCGGGATCTTGCAGGAAACAAGTGATCACAGAGGTGTCATTAGGAGCTTTATGGATAGTTATGTGACCTTTTTCATTTTCTTTGTGTGAATTCCTCACACAATTGTCATGAAAACTCCAATCCAACTTAAATTTCACCATGGTGAAACAGGATTCTGAGAAAAAGCAGTCACCCAGGACCTCTGTTTTCTTTTCTTTTCTTTTTTAAGATTTTATTTATTTATTGGTTAGAGAGAGAGCGCGAGCATAGGCAGACAGAGTGGTAGGCAGAGGCAGAGGCAGGAGCTCCCTGCCGAGCAAGGAGCCTGATGTGGGACTCCATGGATCCCAGGATGCTGGGTTCGTGACCTGAGATGAAGGCAGCCCCTTAACCAACTGAGCCACCCAGGCATCCCTGGACCTCTGTTTTCAATACAGGCTGCCCACCCACATTCTCTACTCAAAGGAGAGAGAGAAAGAGAGAGAATGAATGGGAATGAATATTCTCTAAAGTCTCAGCTATCAGTCTGCTCCTTTCCTTTGTAATATGGTATTAGAAGCCATAATCGCCTTGACCTCACTATTTCTCCCAGGGTCTGCTTCAATCTTTTCCCTGGGCCTCCTCAGGGAGTGATGTTGAGAGAGGCTTCCAGAGGCTTCTTGAGGTGCCCCAGTCTCCACCTCAGAGCCCTACCTGGACTCCCTGGTCTTTTCAAGCTGGGCAGCAGCTGAAATTGCCAGCAACCTGAGCCTTTGGGATTTATACATTCTCTTGCTCAAAAAACAAACAAACAAACAAAAAAACAAGCAAACAAACAGGAAAAAAAAAAAAAACTGAAAAGGTGTGATGCAAGACCACTGATTGTCTACCTTGGAGAAAGGGACTCTCACCACCTCCACCCATTCTTTCCCCACCCCTCAAGATTTAGAAAGTTAAGAACCCCTGAGTCTAGAGCCCATCGTCACTAAAAGTAGGCTAAAAAAATTAGATCAAAGATGATCTAAGGATCAATAATATGAACACTGATACTTCCAGTGAACGGCTAGGAGAATTTCATGATTATTTATACTTCTGCAAATCAGTACGCACTAATGCATATCTGTCACTGTGGCTATTCCTCCTTGAACAAAAACTGCAGAAATAACATGGCACAGGAGTTGGCGTTTGTTGTGGTGATATTTAGGATTTCAAATTTTCTACATTATTTTTTATAGTTTTTAAAATGTTAAATGTGTGTATCTCTTATTCAATATAAAACCAATAGAAGGCATCTATGATGAAATATTCAGCACCTAATTAACTTCATCTAGCTTTGACCAACTACCAGTGGAGCAGACTGGATGTGAGAGTGTGAGAACAGACACATGAGTAAAATACAGCCCCACGCCAGACAAGGAGCTCATTAGCTCAAAGGAAAATCGGACTTCAGATGAAGTGTCATGTTGAACAGCTCAGTGACAGTAGCATTGAAAATATATAACCTGTTACTTGGGTAAGTTCTGGAGTGGCTATAGTTTTGGAGGCAAGGGGTTTGGAAGAAAAAAGGACAGCTTCTTAGAGGAGGAAGATTCTAGGCTATGTTTTCAAGGATGACTAGGGAGTTGGGCTGGCAGACAAAAGATAGATTGTATCAGGCGGAGCACAGCATGTAAAAAGTTGGAGGCATAAAAGGGATGGTGGTTCAGAGAGCATCAGGATGTTCCCTAAATTGGAGAACTAAGTGGTGGTGAGGGAGAGCAGGGCCCTCTCAGGGGATAAGGTGAAACTGTAGTGGAAATCTTTCGTGATAGAATTTCTTGTAGATAGAACAGTAGCAGGAACTCATTCACTAGAACAGTTAGTTAATAGAACAGTAGAATAAAAAGCTTCATAAAAGATTAACATAAAAGCAAAAACATGACACAAACTCCTCATCAGGATAAACAGGCACACCAAACAAGAACTTGTTACAGAAAACTTTTCGACAAATTAAAGTTATGAAGAGAGAAAGTAAAATTTTGTCATTGTATAATGTGGTTCCTTCTGAAAATTTTACAGAATATCATGTTTTATATGTACCTAATTAATGCCGTATCATCAAGAGTTCATGTATTCTGTCCAAATAGAACAGTTTAAATAAAAAATTTTTGGAACAGATAATACTTTTAAATGTTCCCTGAGAGCTTACTATTCAGAAAAGTTTTATAATGCAGAGGTCTTTACTCACTGGCAGCCTGGGGTAATTCTATCCCAACAAGTGTTGTGTTTTCCTGTTTCATAGATTACAAGTTTAAAAGTTAATCACAAAGATTCAAAACCATGAAATTTCACATAAAACATCTGAGAATTGAAGATTCTCTATAAAAAAAAAAAAGCAGACCTTATTAAATTATAGTAATCTTCCCACATACTACCAATAGTTTATAGTTGAGCAGAAGCTGTTCTTTTAATGGGGACCTTTCTACATTCTGTTCCTATCACATTCTTGGCACCAAATCTTGAAACATTTTTATTTAGTATCTTACTTTCTGTATTATTTTTCTTACATATGCACTGCTTTATTCGTATATTTTAGCTACTAGGTCTTTCTCTGCATTGTAATGTACAACTTTCTGGGTCAGGATTTCTCCTAATCTGAACCAGAATACCAGGAAATAATGTAAGCAGTGACTTTCTCACTTATTCTAAGGATGTTTTAGAACTAGGACCACTTTGGAAGCATAATAGAGAAGTGAATTCGTTACATACAATGAATGCCTCAGAGCATTAGGTCTTAATTCTCTGATGGACCTCAGTTCAGAAAGTCTTAGGATAAGCATTCTTTGATTTACTTGTTTTGTAGATATATTTTTTGCATACACTGGATTTATTTAAGGTAATAGTTGAGCAAATAATTAAATGAAGCACTTGTGACTTGAAAATGTGTATGCAGTATTTAGGGGAAGTCACACATACTGAGGAGGAATCAATGAGTACTTACTGGCGGGGGCCTGAGGGAATAAGGAAAAATAATGAGTCTAATTCACATCTGACCTGTTTCTGCCCAAAGTAATATAAATAATTGATCTCTAGTCTACACTACCACAATTATCTTTCTACACATTCCTCTCAAAAGCTTTATGTCGATACATATGGGAAACTTAGAGAAAATTGTGCTCTCGGAATAGAACCGCTTAACCAAATTGTATATTAGTTACTATTGTGACCTATAATTAGAAAAGTTGGGAAAATGCATTTTAAAAATCTTTCAGGAAAACTCAAAATGTATCTTCTCATTATTTCCAGTGAAACCTAAAGTATATACTATTCACCTTTTAGAAATGTGCCTGGGTAACTACGAAGGACATTACAGTGGAGGCCCAGGGCTGGAGGTAGGGTGAATCCAATTGTTTATGATATATAGAGTCATAGAACTAGCAAAAGGGAACAAATGCACAGAGAAAAGAGTTCTCAAGGGTGAATGGGTTAGTAAAAAGCATCTGAGAGGTAGAATTTCTGTGGAGAGGCACCCTAAATTCATGGGAGGTTTGGCTGCTCATTTAGTATGCTAGAGGTATTCATCACATTTTTAAGAAGATTTTATTATATTTATTTGGCAGAATGAGAGAGATCACAAATAGGCTGAGAGATAGGCAGAGAGAGAGGGGAAGCAATCTCCCCATTGAGCAGAGAGCCCGATGTGGGACTTGATCCCAAGACCCTGAGATCATGACCTGAGCCAAAGGCAGAGGCTTAACCCACTGAGCCACCCAGGTGCCCTCATCATATATCTTGTGAGGCAACTTCTTGCACAAAGAGGGTGCTTGCACTCCTGATCGCTTCTTGGCTCTTGGTAGATAGGCTTCTTTTTTGGTGTCAAAGCAAATAAAATCTTAAAGCAAAACAAAAACATAACATTAAAAAGAAAACAAGCAAAAAGATGTAGTAGTCTCAAGATCCAGCCTTATAGCCTCTCATCTCTGAGGAAACAGCCAAGTGAGCTTAAAAATGCACATCAGGGTACCAGCAAACTCAGCCACATCAAACCAAGCGAAGGAGCTGGAGATGTGACTAGAATGATAGGAGAGACTTTGCATATCATGTAGTACAACCATCTTTTTTTTTTTTTCAAGATTTTATTTACTAGAGAGAGAGCATGAGAGTAGGAGGAAGGGGCAGAAGGAGAGGAGGAAGCAAGCTCCGATCCTGACCTGAGCTGAAGGCAGACATTTAACAGACTGAGCCACCCAGGCGCCCCAGACAACTATCTTATTTTATGTTGTGACACCTGAAGCAAAGTAATTTCAAGTAAATTGCTTAATTTATCATTTATTCATTCACTCATTCTTTCATTCATTCAACCACTATTTATTGTATGCTTCTTGTATGCCAGGCATATCAGGTCTGGGGATAAAGCAGAAAACAAAAAATCATATTTCCCTCTTTCTTACTGTCTAGAATGGAATAAAAATACAGGTAAAAATACTTGAGATAATTATTTTAATAAGCACAGGAAAGAAAACACTTGGGAGGGAGGGTATAATAGGTAGTCATTTTTAGATAAGGGGTAGGAGAGGGCCTCTTTGAAAAGATAACATTGATTTAATACTTAAAGAGTAAGAAGAAGCTGACTTTACAAATGAGTGGTGAGAACAGCAAATTTAAGGCTAGAAGCACAAAACGGCTTGGCCAAAATGGCTGAAAATGAACATAAAAGAGATCATTATGGCCAGTGAAGGAAATTGGATGGCAGTGAGAGACAAGTTTTGGGATATTTGAAAAATAAGCATCTCATAGTTATATCAGAATCTGAAGCATTGGATTACTAAAGGAATTATTTCTATACAGCATTAGTTTGAGGGGGTCAATTTAAAGAAACATCTTTCAATCATACATTCAATCTTTAGGTTTAGGCACAAAGACATATATGATTCACATCTGTAGAACTTGGGATTTTACAAGATATTGTGACAGAGAAAGAACAAATGTTAAAGGTGATTTATGTATTGTGATTGTAATTGATAAATAACAGTCAAAGTTGAGTTAGGAGGGGTAAAGATAGAGAAAACAGGAAGAGTAATGAGAGATTAGAAGGAGCAAGAACTCAGTTCAATGAAAATTTTGATGATACAAAAAATTATTATCACAGGAGTACCAGAAAAAGTGGGCTGGTGACAGAGCGAATGACAGTCAGAGAATGGCATATTCAAAAATGGGATTTTGGACACTCTGCAGTAATGCAGAATTCAGGGTATGTCCTCTGTGGTAAGACACGTGAATGTGGGGAAAACATTAGGGAGAGGTGATGAAGTCCAAAAGCAGAGAGAAGCCAGAGTTTTGAGTGGGACCTTGATGGATTCGAAGTCACTGAGAGTGATGAGAAGATGAAGAATGAAGTGTGAAGAGGTCAGTGCCTGCAAGTGAAGGGATAATGGCTAGAGGTTGGCAGCAGGAGGGGAAGCAGAGGCAGATGCTATTGAAAACACTAGTTTCCAAGAGGCTGATGTCTTCTGGAAGAAGGAAGGGAGACTATTTTGGGGCTTGTGGCAGGAAAAGATCAGGATATCTCCTTCATTGTCTGTCCATGTCTAAATGACCTGAGAAGAAAATATATTCTCGGCTTGAGAGAGTTTCCATGGAAGGAGAGAGAGTTTTGTCCTTGGATGCTCAGGACTGCTCATGAAATGATCAGATTTATACCCTGTCTTAAGTTACCTCAACTAATAGGCAAGGAACACATTTTTCTTTTGCAATTGTAGATTGTCTGGTGATATCTTCCCGGTTTAATGTTTTTTTTTTAAATAAATTAAAACATTTCTAATATTTTAAGCAGCACTTTTGCCACTTTACATTGATATGTCAACCTAAATGGATTCAACTTTACCAACTGCCAAAATATTTCCTTTTAATCCGCATTTCTTAGATGAGCGTACTATGTTTATTAGTTCGATTAGTAACAACTCAAAATCTCAGTAGCTTTTTTTTTTTAAATATTGTATTTATTTATTTATTTGTCAGAGAGAGTGAGCACAGGCAGACAGAGTGGCAGGCAGAGGCAGAGGGAGAAGCAGGCTCCCTGCCGAGCAAGGAGCCCGATGCGGGACTCGATCCCAGGACGCTGGGATCATGACCCGAGCTGAAGGCAGCCGCTCAACCAACACATTCTTTCTTATTTGTTACTTGTAAATGACTGTGTGTCAACCAGCAGTAGTGCCTTTTCCCCCACGTTTCTTTGCATTCCATGTTCTAGGATGAAAGAGCAGGCCTCATCTGGAACATAAAGAAAATATTTGGCAGAAATTTCCAGTGCTTTCTGAAGCTTCTACTCAGTAGCCTTGGTGTTACATTTACCCAGATTTCACTGGCTGAGGTTTATCGCACCGTCACCTTAATTATAGTGGGGGGGAGAGGATAGCAGTCATATCCCTTCCTGCACTGGTGCTCTGCATGTCTTATGGCAGTGGCTGCGATTATGTCACAGGCTTCAGGGAAGAAGAAAATGGAATTATCCAAGACAATGAAACAATCCAACACAAAAAGCACAGAAAACGTATGATAAATACTTCATGAATTAAACCCAAACTCGGCTCAGAGACATGTGTCTGCCAAGGTAAAAATAATAAAAACTGAATAATATCTATAGTAACTAAAGGGATAAGAGATTTAAGAAAAGAAAGGGGATGTCAAGATATCTTTCTCTGTGTACCGTACAAAACAAATATAGGTAAAGGAATGTGGTAATGCTGGTTTATTAGAAAAGGAAGATGAGCTAATCTGTCTCCCTAAAATCCTCATCAGTAGTAATCATTCTTTAGTAAATTTTTCATGCTTCAGTGTCTTGCCACAACATATATCAGTCCAGATACATGGTTTGATCATTACTCTGCATTATATTCTAGACACTGGGATAAACTGCATTAAACTTCTAAGACAGTATGCGAACTGACCACATGGTGGAGATGTTCTTTTGGGAGAGGGTTCCAGATCAACCTGGTACTGCTCCCAGTCGGCTTCCTTCGTACATATCTCGATTTTATATGAATGGCTGTTGAGGGCTCCATTCTTCTTTTTCACTCTCAAAGCGCCTTCCATAGTTCTTGGGAGAATTAAGTGAGCCGATTCAAGAGTATGTTGCTGTTTATTCTCTACTCTGAAGTCTGCTGACACACAGGCCAGATATTTTCGAAGAACCGTACCATGTCGTATTCCAGTAAGGATTAGAAAAACATTTATGTAAAGAAAACCTGAACTACCTAATGAAAAATCAGTTCTAATCTGAGACCTTTTCCATAGATTGCCTCACCACTCGAATAGTTTTCAAGGCAGTCAAAAGTTGGACTACTGAATTAATTTTTGGAAACCTGTAAGGAAGATGGAAAGGGAAAAAAATGTAAATGTGAATTTTGTCCCTCTTGCTGTTTGACACGTGCCATTCTTAACCTTGGAATATTTTATCATTGGGTCTTTAAACTTTCAGGTTAACTTTAATGTCACAGAGATTTTTTTTAAGACTTTATTTATTTATTTGACAGAGAGAGAGATCAAAAGTAGACAGGCAGGCAGAGAGAGGAGGAAGCAGGCTCCCTGCTGAGCAGAGAGCCCAATACAGGGCTCGATCTCAGGATCCCGAGACCATGACCTGAGCCGAAGGCTTAATCCACTGAGCCACCCAGGTGCCCCAATGTGACAGAGATTTACAGTTTTACTTCGACAAGGATCTCAGCTGTATTATTTCTCTGTAGTGAGACATTAATGCTCAGAGCCGCTGAACCAGGCATCGCCATGTAAATAGTAGTGGTGGCTTATAACATAACATCCCAAAGACATGTGCAAACTGATACTCTAATGCTATCTTAAAAACCTCACAGTAAGTTATTGCCAAATTATGACAAAGTGAAAGTGTTTCCTTGTGTGAGACATTGCACATTCAAACATACTAAATGTTCAGTGTGGCATTTACTTGGAAGGATGATGGAAGAGTTATACAAATATTCGTGAAAGATCACACAATTGCGCATTAGGTTCAGGAACACTTACCTGAATGTTTTTGCATTTCCATGAGCTATGGTAATGCACAAAGCTATAAGCATGTATTAAGATGCAGGATTAATAAAAAATAAATCTACTGTATATTATGCTAGGCATCATCTATTCACATAACAATGTATTGAAGGGTCCTTGGTGGCTTTCAAATATAAGAAGAAATATGGAATTAATTTTGTAAGAATGTTTATCAGGCTATCCCAAAGAATAAAGAAAAAATGGAGATATACCACATGCCATTATATTGGATCATTCACAGATTAAAGGAGCAGAACAGACAAAACTTACACAATGAGTGTTTTGGAAGCATGATATAAATGGAGATGTCCTGATTTCTATTTGAGAATTTAGAAGGAAACCAGGCATGTGCTGCCCTTGATCCAAAAAGGACAAATTTCTATGTTCTCTGTTCTATTTTCCCAGGTTAGAATGCTTGGCTGAAACAAACAACAAATGTCTAGTCATTAGTCAATGCACCTTGTCACGTAAGGCAGAAGGAACCCGTGGCACACAGTTGGTACATTGTACATATCTTGGGGAAAGATAAAGAAAAAAAAATCCTGCTGGCAAGAGTGCTTCATGAAATTGCCCAGGAACTCAATGTATGACTTGTCTTGGGACCTAAAGTGATACGCACACAAATTTAAAAGTAAATCTCCTACTTCCTAGGGTTGGGATGGGAGTTAGGTACGTGAAGACGGGAAGCAATCTTTCGCTGTTTAGAAAGAAGCAGCGTAATTGATACTGTGCTCTTTGGAAGTACGTATATCCATGGATGAGGTATAGACACTTCTTATCCCTCATTTAGAAAAGGGAAAGGATATCAATGAGATGCCTCACCCAGACGAGGACATCACTGGAATTTAAAAAAGAAAAATGTAAAAAAAAAAAAAAAAAAAAAAAAGTGAACAAGAAAATAATTTACGAGTACTAGGAAGGATAAAGCAATCTCACAGTTACTTAAAAATTACTGTCTTGAAGTAATTCTACCTAATAGAGAGTAATTCATTAAAAGTTTCAAAATCTATTAGGAAAACCTCTTGAAGGGCTAGAGGTTTGGTTTTGGTTTTGGTTTTGGTTTGATGTGGTTTCGTTTGGTTTTAAAAATTTTGTCATAGCATTTATGGAGGAGACAGAAAGAGTGATCAGATGTGTCCAATGAAACTTTCAAAGGACATAATGAAGCAATTTAGAATAAATGTTATTTAGCCATTTTTCTATTTTAGAGATATACAAATACTTATTTGGTTTGTTAGCATGTATTATAAGTATTTATTTTACTAGTGTGAATACTACTTCAGTTGAGAAGAATTTAATTAAATATGTAGAGTGACTATATGATAAAAACAACACTTAAATATTTGGAAATATATTAAGTAATAATTAAGGTGTAAAATCAATTATAGTTTTCATATATATAAAACTTCATTTAAAATATGAGCTAAATTTAATAAAAATAGTGGTTTAATATTATAGAATATATACAGTATATGTATATATATATACACAGAATATATATATAATAATGTGTTGTCACATGTTAAACACACAAGAAATTACAATATTTCTGATAATTCTAAACTAGTTTTCCTAGAAACTGACATTAGCTTTGACTTGAAATTATCACTTTTCTTCCTTTTCTTTGAGTTTTGTACAAGATTGCTTCTCATGGCCAGATGTTAAAAATATTTAATAAATTTGGGGATATAAAAGGAAAAGGAAAGTTATGAGAAATGGACTGAAATGGGAATTATTCAGCTGGAAGAAGATGTTAGAAAGGACTCTAGTGTCATCATTTTATTCCTTTGTTAACTCCTTCAAGTATGTCCTGCTGTCACAAGGGTCTCTCCTGCTAGGGAACTGGAAGGACATTCATAAAGACTCATGAACGTGAATTATTTCAGAAACTGCACCATATCAATACACCAATGTGTACTACATTAATACTATAAGCAATTAACATTTCTAACCAAATTAGAAATTTGTCTGTCTGTGGTTTTAATCAGACAAAGGAAGCATCATGAACAATGCATATCTATGAACATAAGAGTTCACTGTCCCCTGCTTTTTTGCCTAGTTAGAGAAAAGGGCTCCATTTAGACTAAACCTTTCAGTCTCATTTGCAAATGAACAACTAAAAGTCAAGTATTTTATTTCAGGATTCCTGGAAGTAGTGACACTGGATTGATCTATATGATCATATTGTCCAGAAAACTGAGGCTGTAGAAATACCTAAATATCTATAAAAAAAAATAAATATGAGAGGTGATGTATGTTACTTAACCAGGTGGTGAGAATCCTTTCATCATTTAAAAAAGAGAAAAATATAAATATCTACAATCATGCCTGTTCTGTTCTTTTTCATCAGTTGTTTGGAGCATCCTTATAACAGGTCCTTACTATCTCACCATTCCCAACATATACATCACTGCATTGTTTTTAAGACTGAACAATTTCTTATAGGTCAATAAGTCTTTTGAAAGCAGTAACATACATTATTTATCTTATATACTCAACCTTTTGCAAGGTGCCTGAATATGGTGGGATTATAAGTGGTCATTGAATGATTACACAGGATGAAAAAAGTACAGGACTATCCCTCTGATAAGCCATATCTTATCTTATCTTTTCTGAAATCTGTCTTAAATTATCCATGGTATGTTTTTGTGTGGACAATTTTAACACATTTAAGAGCTTTGATTCACCTACTACTAAGTCTGTAGACGGACATCTAGGGGCATTTGGGTTTTAGCAGTTCAGAAACTCACTTCTTCTCAATCTTATGACTGCTCTCCAGGTCCTCTAGCTTCAGTGGAGTTCTTTGTTATTCTGACACATTATGCATGGACTCTACCACTCTTCAGTCTCTTTTGATTCTTTGTTTCTGGTTACTGTACCTTGGATTACACTCCTATCATACTCATGTCTGCCTACTTCTAATCGCTGCTTTAGACAGTGACAAAAAGTTTTTTTATATATCCATATTTTTTAGAGTTTAGTGTGTTTTATAAATTGAAATTTATTAGTGTATTCTCTTTTAGGAAAGACCTTTATTCAAACTGTAGTTCACTGAAGATATTTTGTACATGACTTTTAAGTGAAGCATACAGTTTGAAATTTGATAAGTAGAAAACCAAGGAATTGTTTGAATCTTTTTAAAATATATATTTTAAAAATTTATATATTTATTTAGAGTGAGAGAGAGCAATAGGGAGGGACAGAGGGAGAAGGAGAGAGCATCTGGGGCAGACTCGGTGCTCAGAGTATAAGACCAACACAGGTCTTGATCTCACAACCCTGAGATTATGACCTGAACTGAAATCAAGAATTCATCACTTAAATGACAGAGCTACCCAGGTGCCCCTGAATCTTTTTTTACATGTGAATTTATAACACATTATTGTATATTTCCACTTAATTAAAAATTACACATTAAAACACGTTTCAGAAAAAGAATAATTTCGATATCAAAACCATTTATTTTTTATGTGTATAGTTCCTTTTGAATCAGTAATATAAATCATGTTGAACTAGACAAGCATATCCTCTTAAGAGACTATGGGACAGGGGCGTCTGGGTAGCTCAGTGGATTAAAGCCGCTGCCTTCAGCTTGGGTCATGATCCCAGGGTTGTGGGATCAAGCCCCATATCGGGCTCTCTGCTCTGCGGACAGCCTGCTTCCTCCAATCTCTCTCTCTCTGCCTCTCTGCCTACTTGTGATCTCTGTCTATCAAATAAATAAAATCTTTAAAAAATTTTAAAAAAACTATAGGACAGCTGTAAATTTTCGTTAAAAAGAAAAAAGAAGGAAACAAATTGCAGTATCTTTATGAGCTAGTGTCTATCCTTGGTCTTTGGAGAAGACCAAGAAAGTCCTTCCTTCTACCACCTGACACTCTCCTGGAGTGTAACAACACACCACATACCCTCACCCATGCCTAGCTGTGAAGGGGTGTCTAAATTTGAGAGTTTTCTTCTGGTTACTCTCTGGAATCACAATTAAAACTCTCCAATACATGTCCACATTCATACACAAAACTAGGTGATCCCAGTCACTTTTCCCATCTATTTCCCTGTGCCATAAACAGACATTTATACCTGGTATGCCTGGTGACCATTTCCTTTGTTGAAGCTTGGTAATGTCCCATTTGAATTTATGTAGACTGTGAGAAGAGTTAATATAGCAGAATATGGTGTATAAAAACAGCATATTCATTTAGTGTTTAATGTTTTTGCTGGGACAGTTGACAATTTAAAGCCCCAAATAGCTGTTTTCCTCAGACAAGTGTCAAAGGACCTTTGTGATTCATGATGATCAGTAACAAAACAAAAAAACATGCAGTTCCAGATGCTAATCTCATCTTTTTTTAAATTAACATATAATGTAATATTTGTTTCAGGAGTACAGGTCTGTGATTCATCAGTCTTAACAACACATGGCGCTCACCATAACACATACTCCCCAGTGTCCATCACCTAGCCACCCAATCTCCTCACCCCGCTCGCCTCCACCCCCCCCCCCCCCCCCCCCTCAGTCCCCTCCACTGGCCCTCAGTTTGTTTCCTGAGATTTAGAGTCTTTTATGGTTTGTCTCCCTCTCTGGCTTCATCTTGTTTCATTTTTCCCTCTCTTCCCCTGTGATCCTCTGCCTTGTTTCTCAAATTCCTCATATCGGTGAGATCATATGATAATTGTCTTTCTCTGATTGACTTATTTTGCTTAACATAATACCCTCTTATCTTAACTTCACTTTTCCTTAGGCTTCAACTGCCAATTTCATTTTCACTATATTGTTTTTCAGGTATTTTTTTTTTCTTTCTCCACCAAATGTCATCGTCTGAGCACTTCAACTTTGTGCCTTTCTGACCATGTCATTCTCCATAAATATGCTTCATCTATTTACCTCGGCAGAAATAGCAAAGTGATAATAAGCCTTTGACTACATCATTAAAATGATCGGCTTCAAACAGGGCACAATATCACAGCTAGTTTGGTGCAGTGGGTTACACAGCAGTTTTCAGAATTGGTTAAGTATATCTGTTGGCAAGTGGAAAATTATTTTGAATACATGGCTTTTCAGATATTACCCTCACTAAAAATCAATGTAAATCCCTGGAAAATAAAATAATATTTGAATAATTGAAATATTCTTGCACTCAAGTTTTGGTAATTCTACTTTTTTTATAGTGTGTGTTAAAGGAGAACCAAATTTTCTCAGTTGGATAGCACATGGAAGAGTCAGAAAAGGAGAATGAGAGGGGGCCTGGGTGGCTCAGTGGGTTAAGCCTCTGCCTTCAGCTCAGGTCATGATCCCAGGGTTCTGGGATCAAGCCCCGAATCAGGCTCTCTGCTCAGCGGGGAGCCTGCTTCCTCCTCTCTCTCTCTCTCTCTCTCTCCCTGCCTCGCTGCCTACTTGTGATCTCTGTCTGTCAAATAAATAAATAAATAAATCTTTAAAAGAAAAAAAGAAAAGGAGAATGTGGACCAAAGCCATAAAACATATATTTGAATTTGAATTCTGCTACTGTTGTGTAGCAATTTTATCTAACACATTTAATCTCCCTGAACTTGAGTGTTACCATCTGTTAAAAGGAGATGCTACTAGTACATGCCTTAATCCCATCAAGTTCCTGTAGGAGAATTGTTGCATACTTCTTCCTACTCTGAAGGTTGGTTACTTGTTGGTTAACAAACCAAGCATTAGGTCCTTCAGAATCCTCTCACGTGTACCAGCACACTGGGCAGGACTGGATAGCAGCGTGCTCTGATAAATTATTTAAATATGTGTCTTTCTGGGCACTACGACAACTGAGCTTCCAGAACTTGTGACTTCTGCTTGTCCTGTTTTCATCTATGAACAACTTGCTTTAGCCTATGTCCAACTTTGTTTCATAAACTTACTCATGAGAAACTAATAATATTGCCAAGTTAATAAAGCATAGTGAAATCAGTCCTTGGTGTCTCATGTGCCATTCTAGAATCGTGTCCAAGGCAATGTCAAAGTCTCCAGAGTGTATTCTTTCTCTCTGGAAGAGCTGCTGGAAGAATGATTGATTAATTCCAAGGTTCCTGCCTACAACTCTCAAACATGATTTGAGACACCATTGCAGTCTTTATGTAGAAAAGGTAGATCACCAAGCAGTGTTCCAGTGCATTGCTAAATTTGCCTTAAAATTTTTAGTATCTGTCTCTGAAGCGTGACATGTGTGGGACTTTCCTGACCACCCTTCCCCGCAGACCTTGAAGCATACAAACTGCTGATAAAGACCTGAAACATCAAATTGAGATACCCGAGTACCTCACTTATCAAATTACTCATTGTATTGTTACCACTTTTTTTTCGATTTTATTCAATATTATGTGTTTCTTATTCTTTCTCTAATGTGTGCAGACTTTTTGATTTTGATATGACATCTTTTAGCATATAGGTATTAGAAGAGTCTTTAAATGCATATTATATTTAGAATGTTATTCAACAGACTTTTTCTTAGAAAGAGTGTGTCAGTGTCTCTGAATATAAACTGAAAGCCACAATGTTATTTTTATCAGCATGAAAATGTCAAAGTCCTACGACAATGTTTCTTGTTCACTGATTTTAAAAAGCAAGTAGATTTTCTTAAAAGTCTCTGAACTAAAATTGTGAAAGTGAAAAATGTTCTCTACAGAACTGAGAATATACAGAAAAAAATAGATTTCTTGATATCAAATGAGTTTTCACTGGAGGCTTAAGAATATACATGATTAATTTTGAAAATTTTGTCTTTATGCCACTTACTTTATAAGCTATTTACTTTTTGGGAAAAGATTTCATTTATTTATTTGAGAGAGACAGAGACAGAGAATGGGCAGTGGGGAGGGGAAAAGGGAGAAAGTGAAGCAGACTCCCTGCTGAGCAGGAAGACCAATGACAACATTGGGCTCAGTCCCAGGACCCCAAGATCATGACCTGAGCTGAAAGCAGACAACTGACTGAGTCACCCAGGCGCCCTTGTAAGCTATTCTCTGATTTCAGTTTTGCCATTTGTGTTTTCAGGATATACTGACTTAAAATATTATTGGATTATCATTCTACTATTTTTTAAAGTAAATAGGTTTTATTTATTTAAATTTTATTTTTTCAGTGTTCCAAGATTGATTGTTTATGCACCACACCCAGTGCTCCATGTGATACGTGTCCTCAGTAATACCCACCACCAGGCTCAACCAGTCCCCCAACCCTCTCCCCTCCAAAACCCTCAGTTTGTCTCTCAGAGTCCACAGTCTCTCATGGTTCATCTCCCCCCCTGATTTTCCCTAACTCACTTCTCCTCTCCTTCTCCCAATGTCCTCTGTGTTATTCCTTATGCTCCACAAGTAAGTGAAACCATATGATAATTGACTCTCTCTGCTTGACATTCTACTATTTTTAATGAAGGGTGAGGGAGGAAAAAAACAAAAAATAAATTTGTCAACTTTTGAAAATAAATGTTATACAAACTACACACAATTAGAGAAATTATTTCTTCTAATTAGTTTTTGCTGAAAGCTTTTCACACAAAGAATTTAGTATTATAATTCCCAATCTTTTATTGTCTTATATTGCTAAATTTTCAGTTAAATTCAAGTGGAATAAGGAGTTATTAAAATAGCAAAAACTTTATACCTATTATGCTAGGAAAAACCAATATAATGTACTTCCTAAAAGAGAAAAGCTATGACTTGCAAAGGTATCATTTATGTTAATATTGATTAAATGAATATTATGGGGGCACCTGGGTGGCTCAGTCAGTTAAGCATCTGCCTTATGCTCAGGTTGTGATCCCAGGGTCCCAGGATTGAACCCCTGGGGGGCCTGCTTTTCCCTCCTCTCCTCACTCATGTGTTCTCACTATCTCTGTCTCTCTCTCAAATAAATAAATAAAATCTGTTAAAAAAAAAAAAAAGAACATTCTGTTCTCCAAATGCTGTGTATTCTAAGTATGATGTTATCCCTAGAAATACTTTTCTGAGTAATAGGAAACACATAATTATTTAAAGTGCTAGATAACTTGAAAAGGATAGTTCTGATGAGAAAACAAGCCATATTACATTATGATAGTTATGTTACTATGATTAAAATATCACTGTAATATCTCCAACATCAGTTGTTTAAAAGTAAGAATATTTTGGTGTATCTTCTGGGAAAAAAAATCCAAGAGAAATGTAAACATTTATTAGTAAGGACGTATTTGAAATTCAGTTCTGCCACTTTCTGTTTTTCAGGTTTCTTGTAATTTTCTTGCTTCATTATTAAATTGATACAATTAAATATCTATTTTTGAAAACATACAGTTGGTAATTTAATTAAATGTGCATAGCTTTATTTCTGGGTTAGCCTTTATTTACTTATAGGTGTTCTTCTTTTTAAGATTTTATTTATTTATTTGACAGACAGAGATCACAAGTCAGAGAGGCAGGCATATAGAGAGAGGGGGAAGCAGGCTCCCTGACAAGCAGAGAGCCCTAAGTGGGGCTCCATCCCAGGACCCCTGAGACCATGATCCAAGCCAAAGGAAGAGGCCCAACCCACTGAGCCACCCAGGATAATTTGTTTTTCATTAGTCTGCTTTGAGAAATCTACCCCAAATTTTTTATATGTATTATGTAATAATATATATAATACATATTTGAAGCTCATAGATATATTTATAAAGATTTCTCAAGTTCCATAACCATTTAAACTCATTTTATTCACAAAAATTGTAAGTTTGTATGCTAATTATACCTGGAAATGCAGTTTTTATCATACCAAAAAATATTCCTAGAAATTTAATTGGCAGAAAGAATTTGAGAGAAACCAGTAAGAAACATAAAAGATGAAAATTTTAGGCACTACACATGCCAACAAAGTTTGATAAGGCACTCAGAGAACAAGATTTATTAAGCTTCAGGGAAGCAAAATTGCTTTTTCTTAAGTTTTTTTTAATTATATATCAATATACTAAAATTTTCACAACTTTTCTAAGATATTAATACTTCTGTTAAAAAATAACATTTCATGTCTGTTCTCACAGACACATTATTTTTATAGAAGAAATATGATACAGCAAGGGCGTCCTTAGTCCCTATATTCTATTATTACAGTATCAAATATATGGAAATTATATAAAGATCAATGTGAATATGAGTATTAAAGATCCTATTCTCACTATTGTCACTCTTTTGAAAAGAAATGGCATCCAACTGAAAACTAACTATAGGGTAGAAATCATTTGAAAATATTTTAATGATGAATTTTAGGTAAAAACCAAAAAATACATTTCAAAATAGATTAGTTGTTGATAATCCCTATCTAAAATATAACCCGTTTTTCATCTACTGATTTCTCCAATAAATGTAACTTTTATAGTGGTTCATAAAAGAGTTACCTGCAGATAAATTGGGGGAGATATTTTAGGACCATGCTTTTCTAGAAAAAAAAAAGTTATTAACATGCTTGCATGTAAGAATAATAGCTAGTAATAAATTTTTAAAATCTTTAGAGTTGCTTCTAAGACAAACTGGAGAAAACACAGATAGACACAGAAAATAAGGTAACATCAAAATTTCACAGGAAAAATCACAATGAAATGAACTTGGGTTGATAGTGATAACTAAAAAACAGAAATAGTATGATCATAAATCTGAAGAATGTTTTATCAATAGGAGTCAATGATATCTTTGATATAAGGTGAACTAAAGAAAGGAGAATCTGAAATTGCTCTCGATTTTGAACCTCAGTGGTCCAGAGAATGGTGACTTAATAACTGGGGAGATAAACTGTATATTCAGAAAGTTGGGTTCAATGCACTAGTAGTTTCTATTTTGAACTAAAGGTCACAGAAATGTCTAGGAAGTAGTTGGAAATTAAGGGCTCACACTGAGGACATTTATGAGTGCAGGTCAACATTATGAGACTAGTTCTCATTCAAAATGGTATTAGTGAGTATTACTGGGAAAAAGACAGAAGGAAAATAACAGCCAGACCATCTTAAAACAAATTATGTCAAACAAATTAAAATACATCTTTTCTGGGAAAAAAATGGAAAATATATTCATAATATGTCCACAATTTTGGAAGTGAGAGAGTCCTGAGAGGGAAATTTGGAAGGCCTTACTAAGGGAAATAAAATCAAGGGGGGAATCTAGCTCTGTCACAATTCTTTGGGGCAATTTGGCATTAACAATGTAACAAATAGGAAAGATCCTTCACCAAAAGGCAATATCTTTCTCCACGGACTCTTTGGCCCCTCACTAACTTCTATGGAACACTGATGTTGGTTACCTTATTTCTTGTCGAGCCGTGAGAATAAGAATGTAAAGGGGAGCATTTCTGGTCAAAAGAGGCCATGTGATTACCTAACCTATAATCT
>ML104260.1:243658-258035 GCA_003697995.1 Taxidea taxus jeffersonii | reverse complement strand
CCTTCTGATGTAGCGTTTAAGATCCTGTTTGACACATCAGTACCTTATGCTGTTGCCTAACTATTAAATGAGCAAGCCATAATGAGTAAGGCTCAGATGGCATGTCTGCAAATGAGGACTTCTCTTTATGGTTTATTGCTCATCCAAGTAACCTCTTCTAAAAAAGTGGTTGGATAATGCCAATCTATTTGATTTATTGGCAGACTGCTGGAGCAACAAGTCTTTAAGTTTTTCCTGCCCAGAAATGTTTGGTTATTATGTGCGTTGAGGTTAGGTTGTGCTGTGGTAGGCTAACATAAGATGAACGCAAGTAATTGTGGCTTAAACAATAGATGTGTATTGCCCTTCCATGTAAATGATTTAGAAGTGGGAAGGCTAGAATGGTTATGGTGACTCTGTGGTCCTCCCAGGACCCTGGTCCCTTCTACCTCTGTGCTTTAGATTTTGTAGGCTGTGACCTTCCTATTCATTGTCCAGATGACTCCAGCCACTTGATTTGAGTTTCAGGGAGCAGGATTGAGTTAGGAAAACAAGAGAGGGTTGATAACTAACAGCCTTTACTACAACTTGTCCATTCTCCTTCCCTGCCCTTGATCTTCTGGTCAAGTCATCTTTTGGCTGTGTCCGTGTGATTGTATCCTTCTGATACCTCCCTTTCTGCCTTTTTCCATTTTGCTTAATATGTAGGTGTATCAGTCTCTACTCTCCTTCGATGAACCTTGGGAAAATCAGCTTATTGTTCTTTATGATTTCATCACTTACAAAATGCAGGAAGGTGCCTGCCATATTGCTCTCTTAGGAATGTTCAGTAATCTACCTCCATGAATAACCTACTTGGTTCCTTTATCAGGAACTTATATTAGGTGCTGGGATTCTGAAGAAGTCACAGTTTCTGTCCTCATGCTAGCTGAGAACATCATGTATAAAATGGATAAAAAGAGGAACAACAACTGAATTAGATACTTCAAAAATGTTTTTGAAAGCTGAAAAGTTATGTCAGTGTAGGTTGGTATTTGTGGTAAGAAATTACGTTATTGGGACGCCTGGGTGGCTCAGTTGGTTAAGCAGCTGCCTTCGGCTCAGGTCATGATCCCAGTGTCCTGGGATAGAGTCCACATCGGTCGGGCTCCTTGCTTGGCAGGGAGCCTGCTTCTCCCTCTGCCTCTGCCTGCCACTCTGTCTGCCTGTGCTCGCTCTCTCTCTCGAACAAATAAATAAATAAAATCTTAAAAAAAAAAAAAAGCAATTACATTATTTAAAAAAAAAGAAAAAAAAAGAAATTATATTATTTTAGAGCTTTATTGAGGACCTTACATTAATGAGAATCCAAAATACCAGCGCTAGTCAGATGGTGATACTTTGCATTTCGCTGATTGAGGGACATTTTGGTTCTGCCCCATCCCCAATATTTTGTTTTCCTTCTTCCATTGTATACAGATTCATGTGGACAGTGTAGACACATCGAGGCTTGTACCGCATAAGTATTAATGGCAAAAATCAGCATCAGTTCATATGTTCAGTTACATATTTTTAGACATTATTTTGTGGGATTTTTTGTGTTAAAATATTTTTTGGAAAATGTGATATAAAATGATTTCGCAATCCTTTGTATGAATGTACCATTCGTTAATTACTAAGAATGTATTTTTACTACTCTCTGGTTTTCTAACATTTAACAATGGCTGAGTGAAGGAGGTTGGTAAAGATGATGAGAAATGGCAGAATATATCAATCAGGTAAGATGGGGGAGCTCCCTGAATAGATGAAAATAAATGTGTTTTGGCTTAGTTTGAATTACTAATAATGTGATATCAGGAATATTGTAGTCTAACTTAAGCTGGGAGACAGCTCTGGATGTATTTTATTTTAAATAAAAAGGGATTATAGTTTAGAGATCTAATTTCATTAGTTGGGTATCTTGAACCTTTGGCTTCCGGTATTAAGGATTATGCAGTAGTTAATGCTGAGACTTAACTTCCAAATGTGTGTGTGTGTTTAATATGGAGGGGGAGTTTATTACAGCACACTGTTTATGACTGTAAACCTCTTTTACATTGGTGCATTCAAACAAGATGTTTGTGATAGGACTGATTTATTAGATTACCTACCATTTTCAGGCTACCTATACACTGTTGACTTCTTTTTAGGTTTTATTTTTGGCTTATGGTACTAATCATATAGAAAATACTTTATTTTATTTTTTAAAAGATTTTATTTATTTGACAGAGAGAGAGAGACAGTGAGAGAGGGAACATAAGCAGGGGAAGTGGGAGAGGGAGAGGCAGGCTTCCCGCTGAACAGGGAGCCGGATTTGGGGCTTGATCCCAGGACTCTGGGGTCATGACCTGAGCTGAAGGAAGACACTTAATGAGTGAGCCACCCAGGCACCCCCATATAGAGAATATTTTAGATCAAGTATAGTGGAAAGCAGTATAATGTTTTATGAACTCAGAGTCATATAGATTGGGGGTTCTCATCCTAGTTAGACAGCTTACAGGTTCTGTGACCTTGGACAAGTCACATTACTTGATTTGTTTGAACTTGGCTCTCAGGTAGAATAGGAATTATGTTGCTTATTTCACAAAGATTGTTGTTTTAGAACTAGAACTAGTAGTAAATAAAAGCCCCTAACAGAGTATCTGGCATTTAGCAGTTACAGACGTTGAATATTAAATACCAAGCATTACCTGCAATGGCAACAATAGTGATTTTTAGTCCCTTTTCCTTCATAACCTTTAGGAAGAAATCAGGGCTAGGGAGTTCTTTTACACAAGTACTTTCTGCTTTGTGATAGACACCGAGTTAAGTCAGCAGTGGTGTGAGTAGGAGTTTCAGTGCCCAGCGGTTGGTTCCAGAAGCTGTTTTGAAATACACATAACGTCTACAGTCTTCCTGGTTCCTTTGCTGAGAACTAGGTGTGCAGTGGTTAACAAAAAGACGTGCTGTTTAAACTCAGATTGGGGAGGCAGACATTAAGACATCAAGAAATAGAAATTTCAATGCATTAAGTGCATTGAAAGAAATGAATAAGATGCAGTAGCTTTGAGTGAATTTGAGTGAATTGTTAGGGGAAACGAGTTAATTCAGTTTAGGACCTAAACATTGTATTACCTGTTCTATTGTGTTACCTGTTTTGCCTCCAAAGGTCCGGTTTCTGGTTCCACACCACCGTGGGTTTAAGAGATTGTCTGTGTAAAGCCAGGCAGTGAGTCAGGGGAACAAGTAGTTAGTTCATGGCCTAGCAAGTAATAGGACCTTGTGGAGTCGGAGTATAATTTTTTTTTTAAGATTTTATTTATTTATTTGTCAGAGAGATAGAGAGAGAGAGAGCACAGGCAGACAGAGTGGCAGGCAGAGGCAGAGGGAGAAGCAGGCTCCCTGCCAAGCAAGGAGCCCGATCCGAGGTGGGACTCGATCCCAGGACGCTGGGATCATGACCTTGAGCCGAAGGCAGCCGCTTAACCAACCGAGCCACCCAGGCATCCCTGGAGTATAATTTTTTATAAAGTGTACTCAGTGTATGTTTTTACCTTGTGTTTCTCTCTGCCTTTTTTATTTTTTTTATGCCTCTGTGCCTTTGAAAGGATGATTTTATCTATTCATAAATGACCCTGCTCTTCTCTCATTCTAAGTAAGACAGTTCAAGGTAACCTCTCTTTGGAAGGCTTTTTAGAAGAATTACCTTTCTAAAATGCAGATCTGAGCATGTTATGTGTTTAAAACATCACTGGTTTCCAGTTGCCCTTTAGAAGAAAATGAAAAATTCTTAAAATGGCTGAAGGGTCTGTCATGCTGTAGCCCATTTGCTTCTTCAGCCTCATCTCTGATCACTTAGTTGTAAGTGCCTTCAGTGAGTGTTTGGACTGTGGGATCTTGGTTTCATGGTAGTTGTTCTTAGATTATTAGAAGTTGTCCAGTTCAGCTGCTTATTTTAAAAATGGTGTTTCTTTCAGAGGAGAGAGGGGTAAGGGGATGGGCAGAATGGGTGAAGGGGAAAGGGAGACACAGGCTTCCAGTTTATGGATGCTCATTCTCTATTTCTGTCTCTGTCTCTCAAATGATTAAGTAAAATTTTTTTTAAAAGATCTTATTTATTTGACACAGAGAGAGAGAGATCACAAGTAGGCAGAGAGAGAGGGGAAGCAGGCTCCCTGCTGAGCAGAGAGCCTGATGTGTGGCTTCATCCCAGGACCCTGAGATCATGACCTGAGCTGAAGGCAGAGGCTTAACCCACTGAGCTACCCAGGTGCTCCCGCCCTTTTTTATTTTTATTTTTTATTTTTTTTAAAGATTTTATTTGTTAGAGAGAGAGAGAGCGCGAGCGAGCAGAGGCAGGCAGAGGCAGAGGGAGGAGCAGGCTCCCTGCCAAGCAAGGAGCCCGATGTGGGACTCGATCCCAGGACGCTGGGATCATGACCTGAGCCGAAGGCAGCTGCTTAACCAACTGAGCCACCCAGGCGTCCCCCTGCCCTTTTTTAAAGAGGTTTCTTGGGGTGCTTGGGTGGCTTAGTCACTTGGGTGTCTCATTCTTGATTTTGGCTTAGCTCATGGTTTCAGGGTTGAGCGATAGAGCCCTGTGTCAGAGGTTTCTTTGAGCTCTAAAAATACAGTGATTTAAGCACCTGCTTTTCTAGTTTCTAATTAACTGCCTGCCTCCTTCCTTTGGTCGTCCTTCTGTCCATCTGTCATCGTGCTTGGACAGTCATAACCCATGGGCTGAATGAAGTTAATATTCATAGAGGTGAGGTTGAGAGGATCAGCAGATTAGAAAGACTAACACTCTAGTCTCCTTTTCAGGTTACTAGTATCAGATTATTCCGATTTATAATGATCACAGTGTGAAGTTCTGATTAATGACAGTTTCATATTAGGGAAGAACTCCAAAAGCAGGAGTGGAGCACTATTTGTACTGTATTTTTCTGTATTTCCTCTTACATGGGGGAGTGATAGCAACAAGCAATCATTCTTTATTTTTATCAGTATTTAGATAACATGAAAGGAGAGGCTAAGGAAACTTGGTGCCCACAGCTGAATTCTTCCTTGTGTCCTGGTGGCAGCAGCTTCTGTGCACTTGAATTCCATGGAAGAAGAGGAGAAATCTCAGCATTAAGAAATGAATATTAGGGACGCCTGGGTGGCTCAGTTGGTTAAGCGGCTGACTTCGGCTCAGGTCATGATCCCAGCGTCCTGGGATCGAGTCCCATATCGGGCTCTTTGCACGGCAGGGAGCCTGCTTCTCCCTCTGCCTCTGCCTGTGCTCGCTCGCGCTCTCTCCCTCTCTCTCTGACAAATAAATAAATAAATAAATCTTTAAAAAAAAATGCTTAAAAAAAAAGAAATGAATATTAGTTCTGTTGAGTGAAGAAAGTCAGAGAAAGACAATTATTGTATGATCTCTCTGACATGAATTTCAGAGGCAGGGTGGGGAGTTGTGGGGGTAGGGAAGAAAAAATGAAAGAATTTGGGATTGGGAGGGAGACAAACCATAAGAGACTCTTAATCTCACAAAACAAACAGGGTTGCTGGGGGGCGGGGGGCATGGAGAGGGTGGTGGGGTTATGGACATTGGGGAGGGTATGTGCTGTGGTGAGTGCTGTGAAGTGTGTAGGCCTGGTGATTCACAGACCTGTACACCCTGGGGCTAATAATACATTATATGTTAAAAAATAACTAAAAAAAAAGAAATGCATATTGGGCATCTGGTTAGTATAATGCTGTGTATAGGAATGTGGTAGATTTGAATTGTTTCCTTTTAATAGTTCTGTCGCAGTGACATGGGTGGAGTATTATGCTAAGCAGGATAAATCCGTCAGAGGAAGGCATTTCATTCATGTGGAATTTAAGAAACACAACACATGAACATAGAGGGGAAAAGAGAGAGAGACACAAACCAAGAAACAGACTCTTTATTTATTTATTTATTTATTTGACAGGCAGAGATTGCAAGTAGGCAGAGGCAGGCAGATAGAGAGGGAGAAGCAGACTCCCTGCCGAGCAGAGAGCCCGCTGCAGGACTCGATCCCCAGGACCCTGAGATCATGACCCGAGCCGAAGGCAGAGGCTTAACCCACTGAGCCACCCAGGCATCCCCCAAGAAACAGACTCTTAACTGGAGAGAACAAACTGATGGTCACCAGAGGGGAGGTGGGTTGGGGGTGATTTAAATAGGTGATGGGGATGAAGGAGGGTACTTCTAAGAGCACTGGTGTTGTGTAGAAATGTTGAATCATTATATCATACACCTGAAGCTAACATTATTACACTGTATGTTAACTAACTGCAATTTATTTACTTATTTATTTTTTAAAAAGATTTTTTTTATTTATTTGACAGAGATCGCAAGTAGAGAGGCAGGCAGAGAGGAGGAGCAGGATCCCCGCCGAGCAGAGAGCCTGATGGCCGGTTTCAATCCCAGGACCTTGGGATCACGACCTGAGCCGAAGGCAGAGGCCTTAACCCACTGAGCCACCCAGGCGCCCCTGTTTACTTCTTTTTAAAGATTTATTTGACAGAGCACAAGCAGGGGGAGGCAGAAGGAGAGGGAGAAGCAGGCTCCCCACTGAGCAGGGAGCCTGATTGATGCGGGGCTCAACCCCAGGACCCTGGAATCATGACCTGAGCTGAAGGCAGATGCTTAACTGGCTGAGCCACTTAGGTGCCCCCACTAGCTGGAATTTAAATAAAAATACATATAAAAAATTGTTAATAGGATGATATTTTATTGTGCATTATTTTGTTTTTGTTTTTTGTTTTTTTCTCTTCATTGGTTAGCTTTGACTGGGTTGGAGCAGCAGATAGCTGTAAGGTGATGACTGTGTCAGGTACTGTGCTGGGCATTTTTTGCAGGGGATTTGTTCTGGGGCTTTTAAACAAATTTACACAACTAGTTTAGTAAGTTAGATGTTTTTATTCGTCTCAACTTTGCACTTGAGTAACTGCTCATAAAAGTGAAAGAGCTTGCCTGAGGCCGCACTCAAGTGGTGGAGGTGGTATTTGAACCCCGGTCTGCCTGGCGGAAAGCTTCTCTCTCTTTACTACTTCACTACTCAGCACTAAAGACATCTTTTTCCTTCCTGGATATAAATTTTACTGCAGGAAGAGGAGACACAAATTAATCATATTAAAATGGAACTCTTGGGGCTGCCTAGGTGGCTTGGTGGGTTATGCCTTTGCCTTGGGCTCAGGTCATGATCTCTGGGTCCTGGGAACAAGCCCCAAATTGGGCTCTCTGCTTAGCAAGGGGCCTGCTTCTCCCTTTCTCTTTGCCTGCCTCTTTGCCTATTTGTGATCTCTGTCTGTCAATAAAATAAAATCTTAAAAATAAAAATGAAATAGAGCTCTTTTTAGTTCAGCATCCCTGAGACGTGTTCCGTCCTGTCCTTGGTGTGAGAGGTTGGGGTCATAGATGGGGGTTGGGGTGAGGCCGTTATGAAAGGAAGTTACAAGGAGACTTGACATATGCACCACTTTATGCTGGCTCTCAGGCTCTTGAGATGCCTGTGATTTTTCTTTTTTTACTCTTTTCTTCTCTTTCCCTGTTCTGTTAGTCAGAATGCCCCTGTGTGGCATTTGCTGCACTGTGAATAAATTACGTCTTTACTCATTGATGGACGGTGAGCTCAGTGAGAGCAGGGCTGTGTGTATCTTGCTCAGCACCTTTGATGCTGAATAAAAATATTCCTAGTCATCCGGATCTGTTTGGTTCCTGGGGTTGGATAGTGGGTTTTTCTGGGGTTGGATACTGGGTTAGGATAACAAGGGATACTCTTATTGGTGGAGTGACTGGAAAAGATCAAAAGGTAGGAGTTTTAGAATATGGAGCAGAAGGAAGGAAATAGAAGGAAGGGGGAAAAGAAAAGGGTACAGTTGATAAAGAGGGTGGGGGGGTTGTTGTAGGTGTACTCAGTACAGGACGGGAAGCTGCAAGTTCTGTCATGTAAGGCAAAGGAGCATGCACGTGTGTTGTGTGGAAGGCCAAGAGCTTGTGCTGGAAGACGTTGGCTGTGTGCTCTTCACTTTGAGTTGGGTGGACTAGGACCTGATTTTTAACAGCTTTACTGGCATTTATGTAACGTTTATTAATGATTTTTTTTTTTCATTTCTGGTCTGCTTAATCCAGTACTTAACTGGGAAGGAGACTGGTTGCAGAGTAGGAAGAATCCTAGCTAAAAGAAGTGGTTTGACATCCTTAGCCACATCTAAAGATTCCAGGCCTTTTTTTTTTTTTAATTTTTTAATTTTTTTATTTATTAGTTGAGAGAGAGCGAGCACAGGCAGACAGAGAGGCAGGCAGAGGGAGAAGCAGGCTCCCTGCCGAGCAAGGAGCCCAATGTGGGACTCGATCCCAGGACACTGGGATCATGACCTGAGCCGAAGGCAGCTGCTTAACCAACTGAGCCACCCAGGCATCCCCAGGCCCTTTTTTTTAAAGTCAAGTAAAATTTCAGTGGACTGATGGGAATAGGGAGCAAAGTTTTAAAACTTTACAATGGTTTAGCCGCCCCCCCTTTCTTCTTCATTTATTTTTATTATTTTTAAATTATTTTTTTAGAGTAGGCTCTTCTTCCAATGTGGGGCTTGAACGCACAACCCCAAGATCAAAAGTCACTTGTTTTACCTACCAACTGAGCCAGCCAGGCATGCACCCTATCCATGCCTTCTCTTCAAATCTCAGGTCTTACACTCCTCTTAAGCTTTGACATCCTCCTTCCTTATTGCTTCTCAAACCTGTCCAGGTTCCCTGCTTCAGGACTTTCTACACTCGTGCTTTTTTTCTTCCTGGTACTTTTCCCACAGGTACCCACTAACTTGCCCTCTTATCTTCAAATCTCCAATGTCATGCTGTGTTTGAGGCTTTCCTTTGACCTCTGTGAAAAACACGTCTCCTGCCCCCCATACCTCTGCATTATTTCTTTCTGTACCATCATCTGGCATTCTCTGTGTCATGTCTACCCTCATTGGAAATTTAAGTTCCGTGGAGGCGGGGACTTGGTTTTGTTCATTGTTGTATCTCTAGTGCCTGGAACAACAGTACCCAGAACTAGCACTTCCCTTCTATGTGGGAGAGTGTTTCCATTTTCCATTGTCTCTTTGTACCACTTTTCACTTAATCTTAATTCTTCCTATGTTTTTGAGGTTCCAGCTCAACTCCTAGTTCAGAAAAGACACTTTTAATCATCTGTCTCCTAGTTGCTGTTGTGTAGAAACCAATTTTCTGTTTTTACTTTTGTGAAGTGACTTAACATGGACTTCTTTGATCCAGCTCTGGTTTAGAGAATCCTTTGGAAAAGTGTTAATAACCCACAAGCATGTATTAGTTCCTAATGTTCTTTTTTTTTTTTTTTTTAATTTGTTTTAAAATTCTAGGAATTGAAGCCATTTTTTATGAAGGAAGTTGGCAGTCACTTTGATGATTTTGTGACCAATCTCATTGAAAAATCAGCATCATTAGACAATGGTGGGTGTGCTATCACAAGCTTTTCTGTTCTTGAAGGAGAGAACAACCACAGAGCTAAGTAAGTATGAGTATTAGTTTCTTTTAGTACAGACATGTTCTCTAATAATGCTCAGTGGTCAGAATCAGGACTGCAGTAAAAATGCCTGGTTTCACACTGTGGTGCCACTTTTTATTAGCTCTGTGTTGCCTTGGGCAAATTAACCATTTGAAAGTTGGATTTCTTCTTCTTCTTCTTCTTTTTTTTTTAAGATTTTATTTATTTGACAGACAGAGATCACAAGTAGGCAGAGAGGCAGGCAGAGAGAGAGGGGAATCAGGCTCCCTGCTGAGCAGAGAGCCCAGTGCGGGGCTGGTGGAGGGCTCCATCCCAGGACCCTGAGATCATGACCTGAGCCAAAGGCAAAGGCCCAACCCACTGAGCCACTCAGGCACCCCGAGTTTCTTCATCTTCATATGAGGATTATAATAATGTACCTCATTTAAGACTGTGTTGACTTACAAAACAAAAGAGCCAACACTTGTTGCATGCTCTTCATTTAAACCAATGAGTCCATGAGGTAGGTATCAGAACTGTTTGCTGCAAATCAGGATGCTGAAGTGTGGGACAGTTACATGTCCAGGATCATACAGTGGGCATTAGAAGCCAGAGCCTTGCTCAGGAGTCCCTGCCCTTTGTCCCATCGGTATAGTGCCTCTTTGTTGTACTCTATGCAATACTTACAGTAAAGTTCAGTGCAGTTGGTGGATATGTTTCTAATTGGTCGGGCATCCAGAGCAGCAGAAGGAAAGCTATCAAAGGCCAGTATGTCCTAATTGCCATTCTGTGCTCTCTCCAGTTTTATGCCCCAGTGGTCTCTGACAGTCACTTCGATTCTGGATTACAGTTTGACCACTAATAGTTGACAGAGTGTGGGTGGTTGTACAGAAAGTCCTAAAAAAGGTAATAATGCTAGATGTTCACTATGTGAGATTTTAGTAACTGAAGGCAACCTGTAAGCTCAGGAGGCTGTTGGGGATTGTTGGGAGTCCTTTGACATTAGGGAGGGTGAAGGCCTCTTAAATTTTCGTGCAGTTTCAGAGGACAGATCAGTAACAGCCTGTGAACTGGAGTATGGCTAGAGGCCTGTCTCCGACCTTAGCGATGTTTAGAAGGAAGAGGGGTTGCCAGTGTTTGATGCCAGGAATGCGTTTCCACAGGGGCTGGGCTGCGGCGTGCTTCTGAATGCCGCTCTCCTGGGGTGTGCTTAACATCTCTTCCTTCTCACCAGATCTGCATGTATCTACCTCATTGCATTGTTCAGGAATAAATAACATGCATAAAACCCTTCATACCTGGGCCAGAATGAGAAGGTGCTTTATTACATGCTGTAATTGGTAATATTCTTTCTCTTATCCATAGGTTTAAATGTCTTAAAATACTTGAAGTATTTATATTTTACTTTAATTTTTTGCTCTTCCTAGAGATATGAGAGCACCTCCAGAACATGGAAAGGTTTTTGTTCTAAGGCAGTCTCTCTTAGAGTGAGTATTTTTAGTTGTTTTTATTAATTATAAGTTTGAATTAAAAACCACTCTGATTATTAAAATCGCTGCTTAATCTATGCATGTTCAATGAGTTCTGAATTCATAGAAATCATTAGTTTTGGTACTTATTGTACATTTGCTGTCTTGCTCCTCCTTTGTGATCTTCTGGTTCTATATGTATTTTCAAAGGAGGGGTTAGAGGTGAACATGGTTATCTGTCCTCTGACAAATTTCTTGAAGTTGTATATACAGAAAATAGGTTACCTAAACAGCTAGAACAAGCGTTTTCTAATTAGGTATACCCCTCATGAGTGCTTTGGTGTTGTGTTTCTTGGTATATTACGTATTTTTTATCTCTTATTTGGCTAGCCAGCTTAGAAACCTTACAGTTTTTCTCAGACTTATTTTAAAACCCTGATTGTGTGAATTTTATAGAAAAAATTAGGCAGTGTAAATTACTTATGGTGACCTCATGTGTGAACTGAAAAAGGTGCTTTGGGTAGGCAATGAATATTTCTTTTGTAATGTTCTCTGAGTAGATCATTTATTTATTTACTCAGTCTTTCCTCAGAATACTGCTGCAGTTTCACCTGCGTTAGGATAGGTCATCTGAAATAGTTGGGCTGGTGAAAATTACCAGAGTGTCTTAATGTGCTTATTTATTTATTTATTTATTTATTTGTTAGAGAGAGAGAGAGAGAGAGAGAGAGAGCACACAAGCAGGTAGAGTGGCAGGCATAGGCGGAGAGAGAAGCAGACTCTCTGCTGAGCAAGGAGCCCGATGTGGGACTGGATCCCAGGACCTTGGGATCATGACCTGAGCTGAAGGCAGCAGCTTAACTGACTGAGCCACCCAGGCATCCCTTAATGTGCTTTTTTAAAAATAACATCTTATACTTATCATACCTTACTTTCTGTACGCCACCTTGATCTTTATTTGATGAGAAGGCCATATATCTAGGGGAAAATAAATTATTTTGAACATTATAAGATTGTAATGATAGAATTGTACTATATGAAAAAAAGAGTACTTTAAAAAAAAGTTATTTATTTATTTACTGGAGAGAGAGAGAGAGACAGATAGCCAGAGATAGCAGGAGCAGGGAGTAGAGGGAGAAGCAGGCTCCCTGCTGAACAGGGAACCTGTGGTTGGGGCTTAGTCCCAAGACCCTGTGACCATGACCTGAGCTAAAGGCAGCCGGTCAACCGACTGAGCCACCCGGACACCCCTAAAGTATACTTCAGTTAGAAAGCTTTTTATTTTCATTATTTTAAAAAAGATTTTATTTATTTATTTGAGAAAGGGAATGAGAGAGCACAAGCATGAGAGGAGGAAGGTCAGAGGAAGCAGCAGACCCCCTGCTGAGCAGGGAGCCTGATGTGGGACTTGATCCCAGGACTCCAGGATCATAACCTGAGCTGAAGGCAGTCGCTCAACCAACTGAGCCACCCAGGCGCCCCTACAGTATACTTTAATTACAAAGCTTTTAAAAAGTATTTTATTTATTTATTTGACAGAGATCACAAGTAGGTAGAGAGGCAGGCGGGGGGTCGGAGGGGGGGAGAAGCAGGCTCCCCGCTGAGCAGAGAGCGGGATGCGGGACTCAATCCCAGGACCCAGGACCTGAGCCGAAGGCAGTGGCTTAACCGACTAAGCCACCCAGGTGCCCCTACAAAAGCTCTTTAAAAGAGATTTTATTTATTTTATTTTATTTTTAATCTTTTTTTTTAAAGATTTTGTTTATTTATTTATTTGACAGACAGAGGTCACAAGTAAGCAGAGAAGCAAGCAGAGAGAAAGGGAAGCAGGCTCCTTGCTGAGCAGAGAGCCCGGTGCAGGGGCTTGATCCCAGGACCCTAGGATAATGACCTGAGCCGAAGGCAGAGGCTTTAACCCACCAAGCCATCCAGGCACCCCAGATTTTATTTATTTATTTATTTATTTTAGATTTTATTTATTTTAGAGAGAGAGAGTGCGGGCGCATGCGCCAGTTGGGAGGAGGGTAGACGGAGCAGGGAAGTAGAGTCCCTGCTAAGCTAAGCACAAAGCCCTGCCAGGGCCCTGCTGGAAAGAAAGGCTAAAAAGAACAGTACCACCTCACCACACTAGTTAGGATGGCTAAAATTAACAAGATAGGGAACAACAGATGTTGGCGAGGATATGGAGAAAGGGGAACCCTCTTAACACTGTTGGTGAGAATGCAAGCTGGTGCAGCCCCTCTGGAAAACAGTATGGAGGGTCCTCAAAAAGTTAAAAATAAAGCTACCTTAAACCCAGCAATTGCACTATTGGATATTTGCCCCCAAAGATACAGATGTAGTGAAAAGAAGGGGTACATGCACCCCAGTGTTCATAGCAGCAGTGTCCACAATAGCCACACTGTGGAAGCAGCCGAGATATCCTTCAACAGATGAATGGATAATGATGTGGTTCATATATATAATGGAGTATTACTCAGGCATCAGAGAGGATGAATACCCAACCTTTGCATCAACATGGATGTAACTGGAAGAGATTTTGCTGAGTGAAATAAGTCAATTATTATATGGTTTCAGTCATATGTGGGACATAAGAAATAGTGCAGAGGACGGAAGGGAGGGAAAACTGAACGGGAAGAATTCAGAGAGGGAGAAAAAACCATTACAGAATCTTGACTCCAGGAAACAAACTGACAGTTGTGGAAAGGGAAGTGGGTGGGGGGGATGGGGTAACTGGGTGATGAACTTTAAGGAGGGTGCATGATGGAAAACTGGATGTTATATGCAACTAATGAATCATTGAACACTACATCAAAAACTAATGATGTGCTATATGTTGGCTAATTGAATTTAAATTAAACAAAAAAAATTTTTTAAAGGCTAGATCTCTACCGTGACTTCTGAGATCATGAGCTGAGTTGAAACCCAGAGTTGGATGGATGCTTAACCAACTGAGCCATCTGGGCAACCCCCCCCCCAAATATTTTTTTAACCAAGGAAGTAAAACACATATTTTATGGCTCAGGTTGATTTTTACTAGAATATGAAGATCCTTAATCCAGGGTAATCTAAAATATCCTTGAAAAGTTAATGTAGATGTGAGTACACATCTTGGCACAAACAAAGCTAAAAAAACTTGTTTTCATCAAATATAAAAAAGTACCTCTCTAAGAAAATGTCATCTGGAAAGTCGTTGCCCTATTTTGGAAATAGCCCTGTTTTAATCAAATAAAAAGATAGGTGTGGGGCACCTGGGTGGCTCAGTGGGTTAAAGCCTCTGCCTTCCGCTCAGGTCATGTTCCCAGGGTCCTGGGATCAAGTTCCGCATCGGGCTCTCTGCTCAGCAGGGAGCCTGCTTCCTCCTCTCTCTCTTTCTCTGCCTGCTTCTCTGCCTACTTGTGATCTCCATCTGTTAAA